>APFE030879056.1:36972-73808 GCA_000404065.3 Pinus taeda
TTAACAAGGTAGTTTACTTTCTTTAGTAGAACAAACTTGTATTACATTATTACTTTCTTGCACCCTTATTTTCTTAATCAATTTAAAAGGTTGATGCATCAAAGTATACTTTTTATAATTTATAATGTTTTTAGTATTAAAAGTATAATTTATAATGTTTTTAGTATTCAATACATTTAAGTATGGAAAAGTTAACAAATTTTTAATATTACTAACTTTCCATCATTTAATATTCCTATTTTTAGTCTTAAAGTATCTTTAAAAAAGCCAATACGGCCGGCTTTAGAAAGCATTGAAATTTGAATATCATACTTATCATACTTATAATTATAATTAAGGTAAATGAATTTAAGACAATTAAGATTAAATAAAATGTGTCGCCCTTATTCGTGTCTAAAATGTAATATATTATTAAATGTTTATTTAATTAAAATTTGGATGGTAAAGTTTGTTATGATAAAAGTATGAATAGAATAATATTGTAATATTATATTAGTCATTTTTAAAATTTATTATAGTAATGTAAACTTTTTAAAAAGTTAAGCGGTTTTTTTTATTTTATTATAATTTATAAAAAATTTTAATTAAGTTGATTTCTGGTGAGGGTTAATTTCAATGTTGAATGGGAAAACAATTTTTTTATTGATAAGACATAGTGAGATAGTATTAATTTCTTATAAAAAAATTTATTTTCAATTTTTCTCATGAAATTTAAACGAATGACTTGATGGTGGAGACTAAAACCCACACAAACTAATTAATCTATTAAAACTCTTATGATACTAAACTCCACATAAACCAACTAGTCTATCAAAACTCTTACCAAATCATAAATTTCTTACTAAATATTAATTCATAAATTGGTAGAATTATAATAATAATTAAATTTAAACCTAAACATCAACTAAATAGCCTTCTTCAATTATCACTTACTTTTAAAAAATTCATACTAAATTAAAAAATTCATTAAATAGTAAACTCTCCCTATTACACTTTTTCTTTCCTATTCTTTATCACTAATATATTAAACTATCAATATGAGTAAGTACAATGTATATATATATAACCTTAATCAATTATCACTTACTTTTAAAAAAATTCATGCTAAATTTAAAAAATCATTAAATAGTAAACTCTCCCTATTACACTTTTTCTTTCATATTCTTTATCACTAATATATTAAACTATCAATATAAGTAAAGTACAATGTATATATATATAAATTCATTTGTCAAGGTTGTCCACTAATAAAAAACATTGTGGATTATGGTAAAAACTTTTACATTTGATAAATTAAAAAGTGGTTTTTATTTTTTATTTTTACTTTATTTTTTAGTTTATGGGGCATTTCGTTAAAATTGGATAGAATTTATGGTTTCACTTAATTGACATAGAATTTAATCATAGAACTTTACATTATCATAATTTCCAAAAAATAAGTGTGTAGGATAATAACTTCTCTTATAAGAAAAAATATATTCTTCAAACAAGTTTAATCTTTTAGTCTTAACAATAAAGCAAGCATAATTTTTTTTTACATAGATGTTTACATAGACTTATGTCTAATGTTATTTTCATTAATTGTTTTAAAACTATAATAAAATAGTTATAGATATTGACAAGTCTTTTAATCATTTTTTTAATTGCTTTAGAAAGACAACCAAAAGATTGTGCATTTAGTTATCAATCTGAGACTTGTATGGTACTTGTGAGTTATCGTGCACTCTATATATAGATCAAATTTTCTACTTCCATTAGTTTGTTCTTTAGTTATAGTATCAATGAATACTTTTGCAGAGGAAGTATAGATAGTTCACAAGCTTGGAAAGGTACTACAAACTGATAAGTAAAGTGAATAAAGTTACTTCTCGGAAATAAAATTCTCTCATGTTGACACATGCTAGAAAATAAAATCCTAGCTATTTGTTGGTGGCTTATGACTACTCCTAGACTAAACCTATTCTATTGCATAATTGAAACACACATGTGAGAAGCATTAGGTGCATTATGTTGGTTCACTACTCTCAACCAACTGTGGGGATCATAATAGAAGCACATTGTAGAAAAGGAGACATACAAGGAGAGAAGTAGCAATGGATTATGCCAGTTCCTTGCTCTCAACCACTTGTGAGGATGGTAATTGAAGTACAATGTTGGAAAAGGGGAAGAGATCTATAATCTAAATTGCAGAAAGCATATTACACCTTGCAATAAGGTAGACATGTTTCAAGAATATAAATAGATTTACAGAAAAGAAAACAAGCTCGTAGAAAAATAAATTGACTTGTTGAAAAGTAGTGAGTAACTTGTGATAATTCATGTTCTCAACCAATTGTATATATCGTTGCCTAATCCTTACTAAGATATTTAGTGTTTCTACTCAATCTAACAAATGCAATCATTGTGGTTAAGTTCATTGAGTCAAAAAACATAAATGAATGCAAACTAATTTTAAAAGCAAGAATTAAAAATAAACAAATAAATGAAATCTCGCAAAAATAATAAATTGCATCAATAAATAAACACAGTCTCACATGAATAATCTAATTGCATGAAAAAAATAGATCATATGAAAAGAAATAGTTGTGTAAATCAATAAAAGAAATCCTATTTGAATAGATAAGTACACACGCTAGTAGAAAATGAGAAATTAGTGACTAGGCAATTAAAAATGTTAGTCACCACATCTTTTCCAAGTGGAATACTACCAAAAATGAATGATCCTAAGTGACCCAACTAAAAGTGACTACACAAACAACTAACCTAGTCCCCAATTAAAATATACGACTGGCTAATAAGTAATACAACTAATAATGACTAACACAAATGACTAATTTAGTGTAGGAACACAAATACAACTACCTAACAAATACTACAATAATATGAATAAGTTGTTTATGTTAGTCATTTTAATTGTGTCACTTCAAAAATCTAAACATACAAGTGATAGGGGATTCAAAGGCTATTATAGATTCACTAAAAGGTTATACTTCCTTAAAAAATTACTTTTTATAACCTAACTATGTACTTGAGTTTCAACATTCTACAAACTGATATTAACTTAAAAAGGTTATATGTTCAAATTAAACAAAGAAAAACACTACTAAACCAACATAGAAGTTGCTCGTCATTTTAATAAAATGATTAACCATAACACATCTTAACATAGTCAATATCGTTGTCATATATATATATATATATATATATATAATATATATATATATATATATATATATATATGGGGTTCTTCTCAATGACTATCATGACCACCACATTATCACCCTAATTTAGTTTTTAACAATTCAATATATAAGTATATATAGAATGAGAAAAGGTGTGTATCAATTTGGAATAAATACTTGAACATAGGGAACTGGCCCATTTTTACTATTAACATATGGTGTTGGTGAAGCTATAACATAGGCCTCTTTGTTTCCTTCCATCCATATTCTTTAATGATCACAAGTTTTCTTTATTTTTCATTTTAAATTTCCCTCTACACATTTACTCATTTGGTGGGAGCTTCAATATCAAAGAGTTTCAAAGTATGTTTCACTATTGTTGTTGCATTGGTGAGTAAGTAGCCATCCAGACTGTGTCCCACCTAACCCTAAGGTAAATATTATCATCCCAAACGCTGACTTCATTTCTTACATTTTGATTCTAGTGTCATTATTTTGAATATGGTGGAAATCTGCATTTAGGGTCACTTTATGTTGTTTTGATAAATTGTGTGTGAGTTTCTCCATGGATTTTATGTAATGTTGAGGTTAATTTCGAATATTTTTGGAATGAAATTGTCCATATGATTAAATACCCCACTATTAAAATATCAAGGATTGGCTTTCAGTTGCATAGGATAAATTAAATTGTATGATGGATTCAATCTGTGGTTGGTAATGGCTTTCAATGGGGTTACTAATGATTAGCTTTTTGAAATAAATTTGTAACCATGGGCATGTTTTTTCATTTTGGCAGAGCAGAGTTGTGAAGAGGAGTTGTATGGAAAACTAGGGGCATTGAAGATGGAAATGGGTCCAATTATGGCATGGACAAAACCTCAAGTCACTCAATATCCTCAGTCTCAAATTTTGAGTGTCGTAAGGGAGTGGAGGGATGTTGTAGGTGACAACGAGCACTCAAAGAGGCCATTACCTTTGAATGCCAATGGAGAAGTGGGTCATCGTTCCATGAGCCATCATTCAATGAGAAATAAGTATAATATTGTCCCTACTTCTAATTCTGCTCCTCTTCATGCCTCCTCCCCTTCATCCTCGTTGGTTAGAATGTTTAAAGAGAAGGATGCATTGTTTTGTGTCAAATATTGCAATCAAGGAATAAATTTGTAGATGCACTGATTATCTATGAAACTATTCTAGAAATAAAGCCTACCAATGTCAAGGCTAGCATTGGAAAAGGAATTTGCCTCCAAATACCAATGTCTCATTCTGAAGGCATTTGAATGCTTTGTAGAATTTATTGTGCCCAATCCCCATAATGATTGTGCTCTCACGCATTGTGGAGTTTTATGAAAGGATGAAGGGAACTTACTATATGAAACAAAGGTTTGTTTCTCACATCTGACACTCTTCAGATTTTTTTCTTTTTTCTTTTCTGTATTATTTTTTGTGTTGTTTTTTCGAACTTCTGTATAGTAGTAGGTGTTTTAAAATGGATTTTGAAATCGAATGCATTTGAGAATATATCTTAAAGAGATCAATTCCTACTTTTTTAGCTGAAAAATGTCAATGTACACCTAGGCGCTAGTTTAGAAGTTAGGATTAAGTTATGGAGGAGAACAAATCTAACAATTGATCCAGAATTTCATATTATTACAACTAGATTGGAAAATTTTCAAATATGATAAGACTATTAATTTTCTAATTTGGCGTACAAGAAAATGGAGTTTCAATCCTAAATCATGTGACTGAAAGAATAAGTAAGATATATCAGTGAAGTATATCTAAATATAACCCTTTCTTGTGTTTCACAAGTCATAGCACTAACTGAACTATGGTAGAAGTTTCACAATCGGATATTCTTGAAGAGAATGTTATTTAGGAAGCATGAAAATTGGGCAAGAGGTTCTTATTGTGACTATGGAAGTGTCTGTGAAAGAGAACGAAGAGATTAGAGAATACAAAAGCAAGGTCGAGGCAATGGAGGTAAGTTTATAAGTTGGGATCTCATTGAAACCTGATAATAAATCTCTTGCAACAAATAAATATGATAATCATTTACAAATTTGTTTCCTCATTCCAAATGTTGATGGGCCTTCTCTTGAAAAAAGTGATCTTGCTCAGCCTATAAAATTCTTTTGTTTCCAATAAGGGGGATGCTAAAGTGGAGAAGGTTGGGACTAGATCTGGAGATTTAGAAGACATGTCTATGTCTCAAATTAGTGATACTTTGACATTTAAGATTAATAGAAAAAAATAAAATCCCCCACTAGAGAGGGTATTTATGGCTTAGTCGATTTCACCTAGTATGGTCAGATAGATAAAAATGTTGGATGCTGGAAACCCTTTCAAACGAGCCAACCGAGTGAAGTAAATCAGGGTTACTTCCATTGATGATGTACTAAAGTTTTTTTTATTATGTTAATAGAATGGCATTCTACATGTAGAACAAGTTTTACAATTGAAGCTTGTGTTCATTACAATGTTGTTTGAAATGATTGAATATGTTGTCGTGATTGAAGCCATATTCCTTTTCTTTTTCTAAAAGTTTTTTACTTCATTGTTTGGACTAGTTTGGAGTGAGTCCTTTCTTTGGATTTATAGAATTACAAATAGGGTGTTTATCAAAAATGTCTTATTGTTACTGGATTTTATTCCACAAAACAAGGCTTTTGCAGCATGCCAAATTGGGAAAGATGAAGCTGAAGCATGTAAAAAACATGCAAATAATGATGTTAATTTTGCAGTACCTAATACAATATTAATATTTCGGGAGGGTGATTCTATCTTTTCTAAAGTAAAAGCTAAATTTGTACCATGTGGAGAGAAAATATGTCATGTAAATATTGTTACAAAGTAGGACAAGAAATTTACAAGTCATGACAAAAAATCTAGTTATAGTCAAGTGGTAAGTTTATGTACTAGGACCATGATCTGTAGTGCATAAGTTCGGCCAGGGAGCCATTCCTCAAAAAATGGGGCTAGACATGAACAAAATCCTTCTAATACATATCTTCTTGATATTGGCCCCCAATTTACACCATCACGTACCATGCAACTATCAACATTACTATATCTAAATGCAACAATACCAACACCAGGGTTGTTTCAAATACCTTTCATATATTCACAACAAGTGCATGTATAGATTCTTATGTATGAGTCTCTTATGTGAGTTATCTCTATTATGTTTATTATGTCTCAAAACCCACATTTATTCTTAATTTGGATCTACATTCTAACTAGCAATGCATGATGTATTTTTGCAGTCGAAGGGTCATTACCAGATGAGGCACTGATGATAACATTTTTTTCTGATATAGGGGGAGGTGTGTGACCATTTTCTATGTTTATTTTTTTATTTATGTGGGATGATCATTATATATGTAGTATTTCATATATATTTATTTCTTGTTTCTCTAATATCTCTAAGATGAATAGTCTGATTGTGTGCTAATATTGTGTGTCAACATCTCAAAATTGTTCCTCTGCATCAGATGGAGGTAGAATTATGTGAGAGAATGCTTTGCATATTGTTGCAGATTGTATTCATGGGAGGGGGTTCTTTAATACCTTGTACATACCTGTTCATGCCCCTTTCTCAATCACAACAACAATATATAGAAAAAGTGTTGAATTCATGAATATTACAACTCCTTCTGCATTAGTTAATGCCATTGATGCAAGGAATCTTATTTCAATAATGAGGTCAAGGAGCCATTTATTTTCGACTAGAATGGCTTAGTCTTCTAACTTAGGGAGGTGTATGAGCAAGAATACCCCCTGGGATATTATGAGTCCACCTGTGGAGTACTCCAATTAATGAAGGGGTGTTATGGTCCACCATTCAGAGGAGTCGACATCTTAAACCCCATCAAATGACTGCAACAAGACATCTTTATCAATCTGCACAACATGGACACTACCTTACACCAAGAAGTGTTGCTCCTTGGATTCTTAACTTACCTTTCCTTCGGCCATGGGTGGCTCCTCCTCAGGAACCACCAACGAAGTTTGGCTTATAGATTTCTAGTTTTGCAGTTCCAGAAGGAACTCAGGATGCACTTAATAACTAGAGGAATTTTGTATCACCTTTTGTACCTTATACAATAATGACACTTGTCGTTCCTAATTTCCCAAGTATGGCAGTGGATACTATAGTTCAAACTGTTACCAATCTTGGTATAGATGTTCCAAAAAAAAAGTTTGGTAGTTGGTAGGCAGTCCAACAAGGAGAAAAAACATAGAAAGAGGAAAAAGAAAAGTGTTTCAGAAGAAATTGTTCAAATTGGTTGCTTGCAAGTGACATCCATTATTCCCAAACACCCTACTGAACCCCCACAAGTATGTATGCTTGAGTAGTTAATGATTGTATCAACTACTTCAAATTATCTCATTGCACAAGGTACTGACATCCTGAGTAAACCTTTATTTCTCATTTCTATGTAATAAATAGAGGAGAAACTAGACAGAGAATTATATTTTCAAATGAAACAAGAAATCATATAGCATAGTCAAAATTGAATGTTGAAGATGTTGCTTCTATTACAACTACTGTGGTTAGGCACATCCAAGGCATTTGGAGTTAGTTAGCATCTCAAAATAATTCTCAATTAGTTTCGAATTGTGAATCAAAGCTTGCTTTTGTAGTTGTGGCAATAATTGTTGCGACATCATTGATAAGGTTGTAGCAGTAGAAACCAAGATTACATCTGATGTTGCTTTTCAACTTATAAGTAAAGCACATGGCAATGGAGGTTTTGATTTTTGATGGTAAACATGAAATTATTTTCTCTAGGGGAAGTTGCCAGAAAGAAGGTTGAAGCTGCTTCTGCTTCTGCAAAGGGCAAAAATTTGGATGCAGTTGTGAGGGAAATTGAACTATATGCACAAGTTGTATCTCAAGTAGGAGTTATTGTGGATGTGGGTGATCTTGTTCCATTATCGTTGAATGTTTTACTAGAACTTGGTCCAGACGATTATTGGAAGATAATGAACCAAGAAGAAAATATTAAAAAAGATGATAATGTTCGTAGTGAAACACCAACTCAATAAATTGTTATTAAAAATGACAACACTGTTAAATATTACAAATCAAAGGATAAGAGAGATGTGTTCAAGAATGAAACCTCAAGGAATACAAAAGAAGGCATGAAGGGTCCTACAACAGAATTGTTAAAGCATGTGGAAAAGGATGTCACACAGATGTTAGATTGTTCATAATATGATATATTGATAGAAAAGGATGTTGAAGTTCATAAGGATAATCAATCTCTTGGTATAACCCAACTTGTTGTACATGTTTCTATAACAAAGACAGTCACAAGGGGGGGATAATAGCTCTTGAAATTGAATCTATTTCTAAAAATCACAGGGAGCCATTTTCTTCAAAGTCTAATGACATCAAGGAGGGTTTTCTTGTCGAGGTTGGTGATCTAGAAAGGATATTCTTCATTTCTCTAATCTTTGCTTTAGCATTGAAATATCCTTGAGAATTCCTCTATCATTGCTAAGAGAAAACACTAATTGCAAATTAAATTTTTGTTAACAACCTAAATGCCCTGTTTGGTTCTAAAAATCATGTTGAATCATTAAAATATTTCTAGGTTGTCTCCGATGAAGAGGGTCTTCTGGGTGTTTTGTTTTTAGACAAAGTAATGATCTTGAAGGATGGGAAAGCTTTTGTCTGTTATGATGAACTACGTTTAAATGAAGGTCATCTAAAACATCAAACTTTGTATCTTACATCTTTGTTTATTTTACAGTTCTCTTTATGAGTTCTTTTTAAAGTGGAAATAATTGATCTAATAATGGAAGCATACATGATATTATTTATGGCATGTCCTTGAACTTATACAAGCCGAGGTTAGCTTCAAGAGTGGACACCGCTGAAGAGAGATAATAGAAAAGCACCTAGAATTCATATGGTTGATCTTATGATCATAATCAAATTTGAATACACACAGAAGTGTTGGAGAGCAACTATGGGTAATTATATATGGTATGTGTGATATCATGTGGATGCCTAGATATTTGATGGGTAATATCTTGTCATTTTATCACATCAAGTTTAGATTAGAACACCAAACAACTTTTGCACAATCTCTTAATTTGTATGCATGTCTATGACATTTTGTCTATATTGAACGAGTTAAAGTGAAGTGGCCCAAAAATTGTTCTTCCTTGTTACATTTTATTGATGAGGGTACAAGATTAAAAATGAGTTACAAAATATGAAGTATGTAGATATGCTCCCACTCCTGAAGGACTCATCACATGTGTTTTCTGGTGCTGGAGATGAGTGGACACCCTAGAAAATGTTGGTGATGCCCTCCATCTCTTAGGGCATCTCTTCCAAATAGGGGACATCTGGGAGATGTCCTTATTAGAGAGGAAACACTCTAGGATGTCTCTTCTTACATAGGAATGTCTAAGCATTCCTTGTCCATGGACTATTTTATGGTGTCAACATTCATTTAATGACATTTTAAGCCAACTACATAAAAAATAAATCATTCACCAATTTGAAGCCTAACCTATGTCCACAAATGTAGACAACTACAAGAGTTTTAGAGGGTCCTTTTTTGAAATTATATCTTGGAGATTGTTATTTTTCTGTCAGGCTAGAGATTCAAAGGGTAGAAATTATTTTTTGTTGTGGGCAGCCACAATATTGAACAAAATTGGGTTTGCAGTTTCAATCTTTAGACCAATAAGTTGTTCTTTTACCTCTAGGTTCAACTGAAAATATTTTTATCATTTTGAAATCATTTTCACTTCTCATAGCAAGCATTTTTCTTTCTTTAACATTCTTCTCTGCGATCATAACTTTCCAAGGTATAATTTTTAAGTGGAGGGAGATGACCAAGTTGTTGAATCTGAAATGCGACAACTAGAACTATAGGAAACCCCAAACTCAAAGATTTTCAATTATATAAAACCTTTTCCATGATTTATGAGAAGTCTCAAAGAACAAAACAAATAGTGGTGGTTATGAGGAATTAAAATGAAATATTTGTGGTAATCCTTTTAAGGGTATCTACACTACAATATATCATCATATTGTTGCCATACTTAATTATTGAATGAAGGCAAGCGTCTGACATTTTAAGAAATAACTTAAATAACCATGCTTCATTTGACTGCTATAGTTTAGTTGCAAACCTAAATTTAGAGAATTAAAATATGAATCTTAGGAAACATGCACTTTGACAGTCCCTCCCAAAGGATTTTTTTTTTTTTTAATTTTAACACCTTGTTAGACTGTTGAGAATGTAGGTGGGTCCTCTGCTTTAAAGGGAGGTTCTTACATGCATGAACAATTAGAGAGAAATATATGATCTGCAACTTAGCGAGGGGAGCTAGAGGTTGTAATTTCTGAATTTATGATGGCTAATGGGATGAAAAATATGTAAGATAAATTCATGAAGTAGGAATAATTAGGTTTAGATAGAGGGGAGTGTACATCATAATAGCATTTGGTTACAAATCAAAATCATTAATACTGATGACAAACTTTTCCAACATAATCATCCTTATCTTCTAACACTTGTTCTATTTTGGATCATTTATTGTGTTTACTCCCATTCTCAATCTATAAGTGATGGGGGGGGGTGGTTGATTGAGACAGAGATATGTATTATGCATACTTGTCTATGACTCCATTAAAATGGTGAAGGAGAAGTGGAGGTGACTTGCCTCGAGTTCACGTTATTTTATCCTTGAACATGTTGTAAGTAAAGTGCTTGATAAGGAACTTTCATCCCTTGCAGTTCTTAGAACTTGCAGCTATTATATTCAGAGTTTTTATACACAATTTTGGAAATAAAGGCTATAATCATTTGGCCATCATTTCTTATTTATTTATTTTTCTACATTTTTCTACATTGACTTGCCTTGAGAATGACTCTTTCATGTTCAATTTTTTTCCTTTTCTTGAACTGCACATCCATAGGATTCGAACCACCCTTAAAATAAATAAAAAACCACAATTTAATCCACTGATTTTGAGAATAAAAACCTATAGATGTGCAACTTTATAAGTACAATCTGTACTAAAACATAGCTACTTTGAGTTTATTAATTTCTTAGCTGAAATAAAGTCTGATAATTAAATTAGAGTTCATATATTTGAAAGCACTAGCCATAAAGTGTAAAGGGATTAGACAAGGTGAGAGTGGTACCATTCCTAGTTGACATCTAAACCCTTAAGGTTATGAGTGTTAACACTTCTGAAACCCAAAAAGTTTGGTGTAGTGTATGATTGATTTTGAAGTGAAATATACCAAGAGAAAAATTAAAGATGATATTATTAGTCAGGGAATTGACTGAAGTGCAACCTACCCAGGCAAAGTATAAGATGATATTACCAGTCATAAATTATCTAAGAAATTGTGTAATAATTTACTTGATCCAAAAACGAGAAAAGTCACTGTTATCACCCCATGAAACTCTCCTAGGTTGTATCTCAGAGATGCTCGGGAACATTACAAACTCAGCATGATGTTGGAAATGGATGAATGGAAGGAATGATGCTTGTTCAAGCCAGATAACCACTCCTACTCTGCTTGACTCCGGACATGCCTGAACACCCCCAGACTACAAGGCTTTAGACCACCAATTACTCATAGTTTAGAGATTGGGTGAATATGGAGAATAATGACCACATCAGCAGATGCACATGACCCTATGGTGGCTGGCTGCAACCAGTAAAGAGGTCTGCAAATCTGTTTCTTAATGCACAGACAGGATGACAGCTATCTGTCACTAAGTAAATAGAAACCTAAATAACACATTCACTGATACAAGGAAGACTTTAACACAAAAGTAGGATGACAGCTCCGCAAATGCTAAATATCAAGAGTTCATGAGAAATGCATAACAGGCACAACCTAGAATAGAATAGAAGTGGAAAGTGAGCAATTAACAGCAAAAGAAGCTTGTATTAGCTGAAAATGAAGACAAGACACTCCAAGTATCAAAGTAGTTACAGTTTCCAGAAGTTGAACCTTACATCAAAGCAACAACCATCACCCCTGATTACAACTATTTTTTGAATATATATAGAGTTCCTTTACGAAGATGTTCTGCTATTCTTAGGCATGGAGGGGTCATAATTGACCACCAATCGCTTTAACTGTCTAATGGATTCTTTGGTGCAATCTGCCTGCTTTAGTGGATGGATTTGATATTCTCGGATGCTCTGTTGTACTTCTCGAGTCAGATCGCAAGGATGGATGGCAGAGAGTGCTTGACACAAAGTATAAGGAGGAATTGGGCAGAAATAGGATCAAACAAACGTGAGCTGTTGGATCGCAGGAAGACAGATCCGACGACCATTGGGTGGAAGAGTAGCATAAGAGATAATGAGCGAGGATGGGAAAATGGGTGGTAAGCGGTATGTATCACACCGCTTTTGGGAGGGAAGCGGTAAACATACACGGGCTCGCGATATGATTCATCGGGAAATGCGTGGCGGATGTGACGAGACAAAACCACTTTCCTCGCGAGCTAGCTTGTGGTCAGTTTGTGGGCGTGGGAGGAGCGAATGTCGTCCGATCGCGGCGGAGATGATCAGACAGTGCAGAAAAGGTCACACATGTTTTCAACTAATATGATAGGGAAACGTCGGATTGGGGGTGGAAAGTCAACGATCGTGATTATGGAGGAGGGTTGTATGGGCGCGAGTTCATGGGTTAAGCGCCTGGGGCTTAAGGTTGGAAAGGACTGTTTTGTAGGGTGCAGAGGAAAAATAGAGGAAATAGAGTTGAAGGAGGATAAGCAGGATAGGGGAAGAAAGGAGATAGCGACCGACGTGAAATCCTTTCGAGCATGACCAAGCAGACCAAGCCTATCTCTGATCTTAGAAAATCTTCATTGTATAGCAGAGCTAACACTGGCTCCTTCTGGGGATGAGATCCTCCCTGTGAGGTCTCAAGAACTTGCAGATCAATGCCTTTCCTGTAAAAACAAATTAGCAAAATTTCTTAGTGTTCCATTGGGCATGGAGTCGACTAAGCTTACACTAAAACTGATAAAACACATATTTACAATTTTAAGGCCAAATACCTTAAGCAACATAAATTTCAGAAAATGCCCATTAACTGGGCCATCAAAAACTGCTTCTCCTCTCATACTTTCAGCAGGAAGGTATTGTTCCCTTGGATCTGAGAAATAATAAAAGGCCATGTCCAGAAAGCATCAAACTTCCCATGGTTTCCTCTCTTCTCTTTTAGTGCATCCCATTTCAGAACCAAATGTCCAACATAAAAATTATCTATTTTCGTCCCTTTGTCAAAGACTTCCTTGATCTTTTTTTGATGTGCTACAGACTTTTCGACCAAATGTTCTCTAATCTGATGTACCTCTGCTAAATCAATGATCCTTTTTGCCATGTCTTCTTCCTCATTCTGTTCTGGTTGCAAGAACTTTGCCACCGGGAGAATTAACTGAATTGGGAATATAGCCTCAGTGCCATATACTAGCTTGAATGGAGAATTCCCGGTAGATTTCTTAATGGTCACTCTGTTAGCCCATAGTGCATATTTGAGCTTAGAATTTCAATTCATTTTTTTGTCCTCCAACAGCTTTTGATTATCCTTATCAGGCTTTTGTTAGAGGATTCTGCTAGACCATTGCCTTGAGGGTAGTACGAGGTGGAATGAACCAGTTTAATACCCATTAAATTGCACATGTCCACCAATTATTTTGCTCTAAAGGCTGTTGCATTATCTGTGACTAATTTATGTGGACAACCAAATCTAGTGAAGATATTTTCTGTCAAAAACTTCATGACCACATTATGATCAGCCTTTCTGGTAGGGATCGCTTCAATCCAATTAGTAAAGTAATTAGTGACTACTAGGACCCATCTATGTTGGCCACTGGAATGTGGATTGATTTCTCCAATGAAATCCAAGCCCCACTGCTGAAATGGGCCATTTATATGTATTGGTTTTAAGGGCAGGGGCTTCAATTGTTGTTTCCCTTCAAATCTTTGGCACCTATCACAAGATTTAACAAATGAAACTACATCAGAAAATAAGGAGGGCCAATAGTACCCAGCTCTGAGGATTTTGTGGGCTGTGGTTTTCCAATAATGGTGTCCTCCACACATGCTGGAATGAAACTGTTGCATAACCTCCATTGATTGTTATTTGTCCAGACACCTCAAAAGCATTCCAGATGGGTCCCTCTAGTATAGCAGATTTTCATGGATGCAGTATTTGGCTACCCTGAGCTTAATAGTTCTAACTTGGCTTGAACTATAATTTGGAGGAACTTCTAGCTTTAGCAAGAATTGAGCTATGGCAGAGTACCAATCACAAGAAGCTAGATTTTCGGCCAATGTCTGATTTTTTCCTGGTTCAGCCATTCCTTCTACTTCTATCTGACCATTTTCTGTATCTGTGCTTATGAGATTTATGTCCAATGTTCTGCAATTTTCTTCAGCTAATAGTATGGCAAGGCCCTGACCTCTGACAAGTTTGGTGAGCTTCAATTCTATATCAAACTCAATTGGTTTTGCAATTTGTTTAGCCCTTCTTCCATCAGCATCAGGCTGTGTTAAGACATCTTTTATTGAAGCAGAGGGTACATATGCAATTATCATTATCTTGGAATGCGAAATATAAACTCTAAAAGCTTTCAAAGACTTGTTAAGAGCATATGCTTGTTTCTCAATGATATCATACCTTAGCTTAGCATCCCTTAAGGTTTTGCTGAAAAATGCCACTAGATGCTCTGAGCCTTGTTCATCTACTTGTAATAAAACTATTGCAAGGGTGTCTTCAGAAGCAAAAGAAAATATACGGAAATCCTTGCTGTAATCTGGACTACTTAGAGTGGGAGCTTCCATAATGGCCTTCTTAATGGACTCAAAAGGATCTTCTTGTTGCCTCAGTCCATTTGATTTCTGACCCCTTTCTCAACATGGAGCTAATATGCTTCACCAGTTCTACAAAATTTGGGATAAACCTCCTCACAAAGTTTATTTTGCCCAGAAAGGACTGGATATCCTTCTTTGATCTCAGGATAGACAAATTTTGTATTTCTCTTACTCTCTCTGGGTCGATTCAGACACCTGCAGTAGAAATGACATGTCCTAAAAGCTTGCCTTCTTCTAAAGAAAACTGTGACTTTTTAGGATTGACTGAAATTCCAAAACTTCTACACTTCAGGAATACTTTCTTCAAATGCTGTAAATGGTCATGATGATTGTTGGAGTATACTGTTATGTCATCAAGGTCGATAAGGACAAATTTATCCTTCTCTCCTACAAATGCTATATCCATAGCTCTCTAAAAGGTGGCTCCAACATTCATCTGCCCAAAAGGCATCTTGGAATACATAAAAGTGCCCAAAGGAGTGGTGAATGCAGTCTTCTCTTGGTCATCTGGATGTATAGCAACCTCATTATACCCTGAAAATCCATCTAGGAAAGACATCACTTTAGCTCCTGAGACTTTTTGCAATAAATGCTCCATCTTGGGTAGAGGATAGTTATCTTTCTTAGAGCATCTATTTAAGTTTCTGAAATCAACACAGAGTCTGATTTCTCCACTTTTCTTCCTCACCACTACCAAATTTGCTACCCATTTTGAATATCTAAGAGGGACTATGATTTTGGCAGCCAGTAGCTTCTTGATTTCTTTTTCAATTAGAGGAAGGAACAAGGGGTTTATGGGCCTCAGCTTCTGCTTGAAAGGGATGGTGTCTATCTCTAAAGGGATTTTATGCTGGATGATCTTCTTGTCATAATTTTTCAGGTCACTATATTCCCAGGCAAAGAAATCAGCAAATTACTTCATTAAATTGCATTACTCAGCACTTTGGTTAGTAGACAGATGAGTGGATAGATTTATATATCTTCGCTAACCTAGACTTCCTATATCATGCTTACATATTGCAGATTGGTCTTCTTTTTGAGCAGCCTTGTAAGGCACATTATTTTGGTCAAATAGCTTTTCTAAAGGAACTAGACCCTTAGGTATATAAGTACTGGGCAGTTGGACAATGCTATCTTTGCTAATTTTATTTCTAAGCTGGGATTTTGGGCTTTCTTCCAAGGCTTCATTCTCCTGGTCAATTTGCATTTCGGAAACTTCATCAATGACTTGCGAAAACCTATTCACTTCATCATCATCTTCAAAAAATTTCCAATGCTGGACATTATCAGGCAAGGTTGGTCTATACTTCATTTGGACTTCATAAACTAGTCTCGGAGGTAGGGGAAGGATAAACATGCTAGCAAACACAGCAAGATGATTTTTGGCTCTGGGGATGTATGAGATACAAAAATTTTCAAAAGAATCTTTGAGTCTCCATACCTCATCTTTGTATGCTTTTAGCCTTGGGTGCTTTGCTTGAAATGTTTTGTTTACTTGCTGAATGATCATATTAGCATCTCCAAACACCTTTACGTTCTTAATTCCTTTGCCTTTTGCTACATTAAGCCTCGATATTAGAGCCTCATAATCTACTATATTGTTTGTGACTTGCAAGGCCAGCTTAAAAGACAGCTATGTGCTTTCTTATTTTGGAGATACCAGCACCACCCCTGCTCCTGTAGTCTCCCTAGAACAAGCTCCATCAAAGAACATCTCCCAAACTTGACTTCCTTGTTCTCCCTTGGCCTGAATAGTTGGTTTCCTAAGTTGCATTGAGGCCTTCTTGGGTTCTTCTATTTGGAGAATACATGCTCCAAAATCGGTGTCCACAGCATAAATGGGATGATTATAAGGATTCTTCTCATCACTGATGATGTATGCCAACTATGCTTCTCTGTACAATCTCCTGCTTTCTCCTCCAAAAACTATAAATCATTTTGTAATGTCCCACCTAGTCTCTTAATCCATCCTCTAGATAGCAGCATGCCAAACTTAGGAGCAATGTCCATCACCATGCTCTTCATGGGTAGCTGAGTTATGGTAATGGCTAAATCTTTGATCAATCCTAAGAATTTTACTTTCCTTGAGTCAAAGGAGAATAGATCATGATATGGTCTGGTGATATCAAGGCCTAACTCCTCCATGAAAGCTTTTGGCATCAGATTGTGGCTAGCCCTAATGTCTAGCAGGAAATTGTGGGGGATTTTGTCATGAATGGTCAAGGAGACATAAAATGATGGAGAATTATCATCAGTAGGTTCAGTCATTGGGCTCAGCACAACTGCAGGCTTATCATCTTGCAAATTGATAGAGTCAGTGGAGGTTTATGTTACTCTCAGTTCAAGAGCTTCAAGGATAGGCTTTCTAAACACTTCACTCTTTACAAGTTCTAATAGAGGCACATATATTTTTAACTTTTGGAATTCTGCTTCAAAGCTAAAAGGGGAAGGGTACTTGTCAGGACCTCTTACCTCTTGAGCTAGTGCTTTGAGGATGGCTGGATTAGCTGCTAGTTTCTTCTGTCTGGTATTCTATGACTCAGTTTGGACAACAACTTTTTGGGCAGGATTCTCCTTGGCATTGTTTTCTTATGACCTTAGATTATATCTTTGTTGTTCACCAGTCTGCAGAACAACCCCTCTATCCAACTCTTGACTGGTTTGGTCCTGCAGCAGTGATTCTTCATATGCAGCCAATGTAAAAAAGGTAGCACTGCCTTTATCTTCCATGCAATGAATTTCATCCTCTGCTTCGAGTTGGTCCTCCTCCATGACCATATTTTGAAAAGGAGCTTTAACTTTTTGTTCTTCATTTGGTTCTTTTCCCCTCTTAATGATTTGCAACTATTCATTTGCTCTTCTGAATGGGATTGAGTTTCTTGGAGAAAATGTGTTTTGTTGCCTAGTCTTTCCTGAATTCTGCTCAAGCTTCAGCTTAGATATCTCTGCATCGAATGACTCTATCATTCTAGTCATCTTATGTAATTTAGGTTCCAAAGATGAAGCAGAGGAAGACGAAGCCTCACCTCTCTGCCTCCTTCTATTAGCATGACTTTTGAGTTTTCCTACAGCCATGATATTAGATTCTACTTCTAGGGCTGCATCTTGCATATTAGCCAGAGTGGCAAATCTTATTTCTCTGAACAACAGGCCGAAATCAGAGTCAAAAGCATTGGCATAGGTGATTTTGGCAGAGGTGGGGGTTGGATTTACTTTAGCTAGTATCTTACTATACATACGATTGAATCTTTTATTAAAATCAGGCAAAGATTCCCCATTTTCTCTCTTCAAGTTACCAAACTCAGTATGGTAATATAGTAAGTCTTTCTTATCTCCCCAGTGCTTCAAAAATGCATCATCTAAGGCTTCAATATCAGCAATAGATCTAGGGGTCAATTCTCTGAACCATTTTCTAGCTTCTCCATCTAGGCTCTGGACAAAAACTCTCATCCACACATCATCTTCATTGATATCCAGATTACCAGCATAACTATAAAAATATTCAAGGTGTTCTTCAGCTGCTACCCCATCTGTGCCAGTGAACTTAGGCATGTATTTTTGGTATTCCCTTGCAGGCATGGAATTCAAAGGAATAGGCAAGACCAAGGGTCCATACCTAGCAGCTATGATTATTTCCATCTTAGTGGGTGCTTGTTGACCTGCCATGACTGGGGTAGGTGGAAGGAGACCGGTAGATTGAATGGTGAGGAACAATGAAATGGATGACAGAGACAAGGGAATATGATGGATTGTATGGGAGACTTTCTTTGGACTGAGATCCAAAGGGGAACTAAATGATAAAGGAGCTTTATGAATCTTTGAAGGTGATTTTTCACTAGCAATATTAGGCTCTAGATCTTCAAACTGTGTATTCTCAACTATAACCTTCTCTTGCAAAGATACATAAGATTTCTTAGGCTTACCTGATCCTGATGCTCCTTTCTGTGATGTTTTATTCGATTTGACAATCTTCTCAGGGTTAGGCACTAGGTCAGCTGGTGATTTCTAAGGATTTCTCTAGGTATGCTTCACAAACTGAGCCAAAACTGAAACGTGGAGTCGCCACTAGGTTGGTTCTCCAGTAGAGTCGCTGATAGATGATTACAACCAGAAATGTGCCCAGACTTTATCTATCATCAAAATCTGGAACTGTGTCATTCTCCCAGGGAAGCTGAGCTTCAATCTCCACTCCCCGACAACGACGCCAATCAATGTTATCACCACAAGAAACTCTCCTAGGTTGTATCTCAGAGATGCTCGGGAACATTACAAACTCAACATGATGTTGGAAATGGATGAATGGAAGGAATGATGCTTGTTCAAGCCAGATAACCACTCCTACTCTTCTTGACTCTAGACATGCATGAACACCCCCAAACTACAAGGCTTTAGACCACCAATTACTCATAGTTTAGAGATTGGGTGAATATGGAGAATACTGACCACACCAGCAGATGCACAAGACCCTGTGATGGCTGGCTGCAACTAGTAAAGAGGTCTGTAAATCTGTTTCCTAATGCATAGATAGGATGACAACTCTCTTTCACTAAGTAAAAAGAAACCTGAATAACACATTCACTAATACAAAGAAGACTTTAACACCGTGGTAGGATGACAACTCCTAAAATGCTAAATATCAAGAGTTCATGAGAAATGCATAACAGTCACAGCCTAGAACAGAATAGAAGTGGAAAGTGAGCAATTAACAGCAAAATAAGCTTGTATTATTTGAAAATGAAGACGAGACGCTGCACGTATCAAATTAGTTACAGTCTCTAGAAGTTGAACCTTACATCAAAGCAACAACCATCATCCCTAATTACATATGGTTTCTAAATATATATAGAGTTTCTTTACAAAGATGTTATGCTATTCTTAGGCATGGAGGGGTCATAATTGACCACCAACCACTTTAATTGTTTGATGGAGTCTCTAGTGCAATCTGCCTGCTTTAGTGGATGGATTTTATCTTCTCAGATGCTTTGTTGTACTTCTCGAGTAGGTGAAGTGTCATATGGATGAAGTTCCATAACTGCTGAATTGATTCAACTGCTCAAGGCATGTGCTTTTCTTCTCAGCCATCCTTCATGTTAAATGAGGTTGTTGGTGATGAAATGTGCCAGGTACACGATAACAGGTTACCTTCGTCCTTCGGTAGCATGAAATGGCTACGGTTGTGGACAGTATGGACGAACGAAGATGGAAGATCGGTCGTCGAATTGCAAGGATGGACGGCGGAGAGCGCTTGACACAGAGTATTGGGAGGAATCAGGAAAAAATAGGATCAAACAAATGTGAGCCATCAGATTGCGAGAGGATAGATCCAACGACCATCGGGCGGAAGAGTAGCACGGGAGATAATGAGCGGGGATGGGCAAATGGGTGGTAAGCGGTATGTATCACACAACTTTTGGGACAGAAGCAGTAAATGTACATAGGCTCGCGATACGAGTCATCGGGCAATTCCTGGTAGATGTGACGGGACCAAAACCACTTTCCTCGCGAGCTAATGCGTGGTTAGTTTGTGGGCATGGGAGGAGCGAATGTCATCTGATTGCGGCAAAGATGATCGGACGGTGCAGAAAAGATCGCACATGTTTTCAGCTGATATGAAAAGGAAACGTCAGATTGGGGTTGGAAAGTCAACGATCACGATTATGGTGGAGGGTCGTATGGGCGCGAGTTCATGGGTTAAGCACCTGGGGCTTAAGGTTGGAAAGGACCGTTTTGCGGGGTGCAGAGGAAAAGTAGAGGAAATAGAGCTGAAGGAGGATACGCAGGATAGGGGAAGAAAGGAGATAGTAAGCGACGTGAAATCCTTTCGAGCACGACCAAGCAGACCAAGCTTGTCTTTGACCTTAGAAAATCTTCATTGTATAGCAGAGCTAACAATCACTTGATATCTACTTAAGGCTGCAAAACCCATAAACATTTCCTTAAGAGAATATAAATTACATAAAATAGGAATAAAACACCACAAACATTGGAAGCGTAGTCCCTAGAGAATAACAACACTATAAAAACACATGTTCTCTTGCCCATTTATGTCTCTAAATGATTCTACCAATGCCCCTTATAAGAAGAATGCATATAATCTTGTACATAATAAACTGATTTGTTGCACTTTAGAATACGTGAGAAAGTGTGTGGGAAAAATAATCTATACCTGTTCATGTTGAAGGACAAACAAAACATACTCATCTATGTATTCATAAATCACTATAACATTGAAATTTTAACTGCCTTGATGTCACAAACTTGAACCAAATATTACGAGATCTAGTAAATTCTGGGACATGGGTACTATGTCAAGGCAATCAGATTGAGAGACAAAAACCATCAAACAATTCATAATCTCTTAATTTTTCTAACAATTTTACTACAATTCTTGTACCATTGTTCAAGTTGTAGCATTTGCAATGAATCTCAATGCTTTTTGTACAATTTTGATGTATGGTAATGATTTTGCTAATATGTTGTCAACCAACTAAAGATATTTTTCATTAGCATGGAGTATGTTTATATTCATGTTTTCTCAAATTGTACATTTCTTACTTGGAAATCAAAATTATCATTTCTTTTGTTTGATCTAAAGCATGGAAATTCTCATCTTAGCATGTCGAAAAATTAGATTTGTCTTGGTATTTTGTAGCTAGAGTACGTCATGAGATTCAAGAAGAAATATACACAATAATAGGGCACTCCAAAATGATTTCTCTTATAATGATTCATCTTAGCTTATATTCCTAATGGTATCTATACTCTTTTCCTTTATCAAGGGGAAAATGATTTAAAGTCTATAGAGTTGCATCATATCATTAAAATTTTGCACCCAAATAACTTGTTTACTTACTCACATGGCTTTTTGTGGCATGAATCGTTTGGTGCTTGAAAATAGAAAGTGATGAGTCTAGATTTGGAAATTGATAGGATCTAATGCTGTGATTTTTTTGCCAAGAACATGGAATCTCCTGTAAGAATGGAGCAAGACATATGTTGCCTTCATTATCCAAAAATCCTCAAGGAACCATGTGAATTTCTAAGTAAACAACGATATTATCTAAGAACCATGTAATAAAGAGGGCACATGAAATTGAAATGCTTAGACACGTGATCATAGTTAGAAAGTTTATAGGCTCAATGCTCTCTTGGAAGATTGCAATTTATATTTATACATATTATAAACTTGATGGGAACAAACTTGAAGTTTTCCTAAGGGATTGTAAAACTAGAGCATAGCCATAAGAGATATTCTATGGGGTGTTTATTAGTTTTCCATGACAGTGCATGTAGATGTGGATGCAAAAGTTTTGGTGTTAGGGATCCTATATCTTGATTTGTGTCACATACAAATTAGTTTTGTAGTTCTTCTCATGAATACATATATTATAATCCATATTGGTGAGATGGTATAAGTTGATTGATGAGGGTAAAAGATTAAAAATGAGTTACAAAATATGAAGTATGTAGATATGCTACCACCCCTAAAGGATTTGTCACTTGTATTTTCTGGTGTTGGAGATGAGTGGACATCCTAAAGGATGTTGATGATGCTCTCAATCTCATCTGGGAGATGTCCTTCTTAGAGATGAAACACTTTGGGATGTCTATTCTTATGCAAGAATGTCTAAACATTCCTTGTACATGGGCTATTTTATGGTGTCAACACTAATTTGATGCAATTTTAGGCCAACTACATAAAAACTAAATCATTCACAAATTCAAAGCCTAACATATGTCCAAAAATGTGGACAACTCTAGTAGATTTAGAGGGTCCTTTTTTGAAGTTATATTCATGGATATTGTTATTTGTATGTCGGGTTAGAGATTCCAATGGTAGCAATGATTTTTTATTGTGGGAAACCAAAATATTGAACAAAATTGGATTCAAAATTTCAAGCTTCAGAACAATAAGTTATTCATTTACCTCCAAGTTCAACTGAAAATATTTTTTTCATTTCTGGTAGCAAGCATTTTCCTTTCCTTAACATTCTTTTATGTGATCACAACTTTGCAGGGTATACTTTTGAAGTGGAGGGAGATGATTAGGTTGTTGAATCTGAAATGAGACCACTATAGCTATAGGAAAACCTAAACTCAAATCCTTTCAATTATAGAAAACCTTTGCCACAGTTTATGAGAAGTCTTAACGAACAAAAGAAATAGTGGTGGTTATGAGGAATTAAAATGCAATATATGCGGCAATCCTTTTAAGGGTATTTGCACTACAATATATCATAATATTGTTGGCATACTTAATTATTGAATGAAGGAATTACTCTGCACATTTGAAGAAAGAATTGAAATGACCATGCTTCAGATGGCTGCTACATGTTTAGCTACAAACCAAAATTTGGATAATTAGAATATGAATCTTAAGAAACCTAGACTTTGACAATCCCTTCCAAATGAATAAAAACAATGTTAATTTTACCACCATGTTAGACTATTGAGAATGTAGGTGGGTCCTTTGCTTCAGAGGGAGGTTCTTACATGCATTAACAATTAGAGAGAAATGTATAATGTGCAACTTAGGGAGGGGAGCTAGAGGTTGTAATTTCTGAATTTATGATGGCTAATGGGATGACAAAAATGTGAGGCAAGTGCAGGAAGTGGGAATAATTAGGTTTAGATAGAGGGGAGTGTAAATCATAATAGAATTTGGTTACAAATCAAAAGCATTAATACCGATGACAAACTTTTCCAATAGAGTTGTCTTTATATTCCATCACTTGTTTTATTTTGGTTTGTTTACTGTGTTTACTCCCATTCTCAATCTATAAGATATGGAGGGATGATTGAGATGGACATATGTATTATGTATGCTTGTCCATGACTCCATCAAATTGGTGAAGGATAAGTGGAGGTGACTTTCCTTGAGTTCACGTTATTTTATCCTTAAACATGTTGCAAGTAAAGTGCTTGATAAGGAATTTTCATCCCTTGAAGTGCTTAGAACTTGCAACTGTTATATTCAGATTTTGTATACACAATTTTGGAAATAAAGGTTATAATCATTTTTCCATTATTTCTTATTTATTTGTGTGTTTCATTTATTTTTCTTCATTTTTCGGATTTGACTTGCCTTGAGAATGACTCTTTCTAGTTCAATGTTTTTCATTTGATTGAATTGCACATTCGTAGGATTCGAGCCACCCATAAAACACATAAAAAGAACAATTTAATCCATTGATTTTGAGAAAAAAACCTGCAAATTTGCAACTTTATAAGTGCAATCTGTACTGAAACATAGCTACTTTGAGTTTATTAATTTCTTAGCTAAAACCAGGTCTCAAAATTAAATTATAGTTCAAGATTTGGAAGCACTAGCCATAAAGTGCAAAGGGGTTAGACAAGGTAAGAGTGGTACCATTCCTAGCTAACATCTAAACCCTTCAGATTTTGAGTGTTAACACTTCTGAAACCCAACATGTTTGGTGTAGTGTATGATTGATTTTGAAGTGAAATCTACCAAGAGAAAATTAGAGATGATATTATCAGTCAGGGAATTTACTGAAGTGCAACCTACCGAGGTAAAGTATAATATTATACTACCAGTAAGAAATTATGTATGAAATTGTGTAATATTTTACATGATCCAAAAACAAGAAAAGTCACTTGATGTCTCCTTAAGGTTGAAAAATACATAAATTTGTCCTTAAGGGAATATAAATTACATAAAATAGGAATACAAGACCACAAACATTGGAAGTGTAGTCCCTAGATAATAACAACGCTATAAACACACATGTTATTTCTCCCATTTATGATTCTAACTTATTCCACCAATGCCCCTTATAAGAAGAATGCATATATTCTTGTACATAATAAAATGATTAGTTGAACATTAGAATACCCGAGAAAGTGTGGGAAAAAAGATCTATACTTGTTCATGTTGAAGTACAAACAAAACATACTCATCTATGCATTCAGATATCATTATAACATTGAAATTTTAACTGCCTTACTAGCACAACCTTGAACCAAATATTACTAGATCCAATAAATTCTGGGACATGGGTTCTATGTCAAGGAAATCAGATCAAGAGACAAAAACCATCAAACAAGTCATAATGTCTTAACTTTTATAAGAAATTGACTATGATGCTTTTACCATTGTTCAAGTTTTATCATTTGCAATGAATCTCAATGCTTTTTGTACTATTTTTATGTATGGTAATGATTTTTCTAATATGTCGTCAACTAGCTAAAGCTATTTTTCTTTAGCATGGAATATATCTATATTCATGGTCTCTCAAATTGTACATTTCTTACTTGCAAATCCAAATTATCATTTCTTTCATTTGATCTGAAGCATGGAATGTCTCATCTTAACATGTCTAAAAAATAGATTTGCCTTGGCATTTTGCAGCTAGAGTGTGTCATGAGATTCAAGAAGAAATAGACATAGTAACAAGGCACTCCAAATTTTTTTCTCTTATAATGATTCGTCTTAGTTTATATTCCTAATGGTAGGTATCTGTACTCTTTGCCTTTATTGGGGGGGATGTTTAAAGTGTGTGGAGTTTCACCATATCGTTAAATTTTCCACCCAAAGTACATTTTGATTTGATGGTGGTTAATTATTTGTCACATAAAGGATTAAGATTGAGGAATTTTACTTCTATTGAGGAGCTATGATATATTTTAATTTCAATCCTCAAAGATTCCTTTCCATTGAGGATAACTAGTTCAACTCACAAACCATGCAATGTCAAAGTTACATGATGGTTAGAGTAATTCCCTAGAGATTAAGATCACTCATGGAGCTACCGCAAAGGTTACCTTGTTTACAGGTAGGAGATTGGTTTCTATATTTTTGAAGGAAACAAAAAAAAAACAAAAAAAACAAAAAAACAAACAAACAAACAAACAAACAAATACATTTTGTATTCCAGCAAGAATAAAAACTCATTCTTTAAGTGCATCAAGCACTATTGCAAATACATGGAGCATAAAAAAGCTATATCCAATAGAAGCAATGTATGAAGACCTATAAAAATCCCCCCAAAAACCATAACCAGACCCCTCCTATCATTGTCACCATATTCATATAGTTCAAAAAACTGGAGACTTACAATGTTTAAATACTAGTATACTACAATTCTTCAAAATTCAAATAGACAATCTTTAGTTAAGTTTTACATGCATAGTAGAATTGTTAGAAAAGAAAAGAGAAACACCCTAGAAAAATCATAAATTTGTTCATTTTCAAAAACTAACAAAAAGGTAGTCAAATGAAAAAAAAATGTTCATTTTCAAACATTGAGGTTTGTAATTTTTTTTTTCGGTTCTCAATTCAGAGTTGCTACAAGTTTTATCTCCAGTTCGTTATTTAAGACATCCCTGTGACATAATTTTCCTATTTTGATCAATAAAACAAGATATATTTATACAAAAAGATTAGTTACAATCAAGGTTGGTGGATAAATGGAAAATTATGCCTTGGGATAGGTAACAAAATTTCCAAGGAAAATGATGAGCTTATAACATATTTTTCAGTAGAGAAAACAAGGAAATTAGGCCTAGTTCTCACGAAATAATGTAATCAAGAAAATGACATGTTATAATGGTGAATTTGTTATAGAAAAAAATATGTAAAGAAGTAAACACTCGTCATTCTTGAAGAAATACAAAATTTCTCTTATTTGACTTTCAAGCAATTCTTTTTATCTAGAAGTGTATTTTATTCTATTTTGTTGTTATCTAATGTGGCTAGCCTTGTTTATGTATATGTTAATATCTCATATTTTCCATTACTATTATGTGCTTTTTATGCATGCAAGCTTGGCTAAGTCACTTGCCTTTGTTCCATAGGGTTGTTGCTTGAGAGCATTGGCTACACATATAATGTCTCTACTACAATATGGGCTAATGGTAAAATGGCCTTTTTTGATCGAAAGGAAAGAATAACCACAAACAATCGAGTCTAATTCAACACTGATTATTCAATGTAAGCTAACCAGAAATTTTTACTCATCAATGTATCTCTACTTGAAAATACATTTAGTCCTATAAAATTAATCTAGATAGTCCTGTAAGGTATTTAAACACATAGAGATGTCACACAGTTACGAAGTTTGTAAAGAAACCAAAGAATCATAATGAGAAAAAGACAAAAACGCAAATTTAGGATTGTTAGTTAAAAAGTCAAAGAAGGGGTTGAATTCACTTCGGAACTAGTAAGACTCATGCATTTTAATTTTTCTCAATGAATTCAAGTTTTATTATCTAAGCGTTATTCTTCAAATTATAGTTTATAAATATTTTGTTGTGTGAAAATCAATAGTAAAAAATTCCTTACCTTGTGACATCAAAACCCCTTGCAATCCACCCTCCTGAAGTTTGACGAGCATAAGGAATTAGTTGCATTGGAAAGAGTTTTGCAAGTAGTGTTTCTAGATCCTCAATGCCCTTGCCAGGTAAAATGACACCTGAAAATAACCAACATGCATTTAGTACATCTCATGATAAATCCTCGTCACTTTTTGGTTTGACTTTAGCTAGTTTGATTTTAGGAATGCTGCAAAAGTCTCAATTTCTTATAGAAAACTATGACCATTTGCAGGGGGGAAAAGATTATGGCTTGTCTTATAGTATATCTTTGTCTAATCTTAACCATAACTCCAAAATAAATCAAACTATTTTTTTGTAACTTCCACGATAAATATTGTTTACTTGTGAAGGATTTAGATAACTTGAAGAAATGTCTTGTAGAAGCTAGAGCTCTCATCTACGAATAGAAAAAGACTTAGGATGGTAATGCTCCAAAATAAAAAATTCCAGCAAGAGTTCTAGATGAATGGGTAAGGATGAATTTTATTGTTGACATTATGTAGAAATTGAGTTTAGTTTCCATATGCACGGATCTTGAAGACTGCAATTTATTTTTTGTTGTAGGAGAAAAGGGAGAAATACCTATCTAGGAAACAAGTAGAAGATTTTGTATGAAATGGGTGGATTTTAGAATATTTAGGGGTAGATACAATGATAAGCTTTAAACTAGTTATCGAGTTGCATATTTTATCCCTTATTTTTTTCAACTTGTATTTTTCAAATAGGCTTGCTATGCAGACAAGTTAAAAGGCATAATATGAACATTAAAAAGAAATATTATTTACAAGTAATTGAATTGTATGTGCATGATTGCCTTATAGGTTATGATATCTTTTGTTATGGTTCCAGGGAGTTGGTGATCTTTCTCTTTAAGGAATATTGGCACCTGAACTTGGGTAGCTTATTTATCTTCAAAAATTGTAAGTAGCTACAAGTTTGGGGAAATTTTTGATGTTTACATGTATAGGTAACCATATGAGAAATATTTTCTTCTATGATGCAATTTGGTAGCCAACTGTAAAACATTATTTATTATCTGTTGTTTTTTCTTTCCATTTGTTTTCGCAAATTATGTACAACTTGAGCTTTTTAGCATGTCACTTAGTTGGTATGATTGTGCCTAATATTTTCCTGAAGGTATAATACTAAGTTTCTAAGGTGTTAATTTCTATGTTGATGTTTTATTTGCTTTGTTTGTATAGGTTATGTGGCCACATAGTGGTCACTATCACACAATTGAAGAAAATTTGTTCGAGTTTCTTGCTTTTTAAAGGAAAAATGGCATTGACATTGCTGATGTTGAGGTATATGTTGTATAAATCCTTTATATTCTACTTTAATTTATATTCCAGTGTTCATCGTCTTTCATGTCTTATATTGTGCATTGTTTCTTCTTTCTTTTTCGTAGGAACTCAATATTGATGGTAGAAAGCATGAATTGAAGAGAGAGCAGAACAATAACACTCGAGCGGAAAATGCAGAAAGAGAGAGAGAATCGAACTGGTGTCATAATAACCTTAAAGTCAATAGTCCACATGAGACACACACATAAAGACTGATTTTCATGTCTTCAAAGTTGGTGAATTCATCTATAATGCCTTGACAACACAATGATAATGTTTTGAAGTGATAAAACAATACTTCATATGTAAATTGTAGTCCAACCAGTGTTAAGTTGGAAACTCATATTGTAATACTTGACATCTCATATAATATAATCTATGTGGTTGAAATTATTTATAGTTGTACTTGGTATTATTTAGTATTGTAATTAACATATAGCTTTGCATTTTTATATTAGATGAACATGCATATTGTATGACATTTTTTTAAGTTAATCACAAAATCATACTAACTGATTTATGTTGATTAATAATGAACGCATCAAATCAATCTAAAGCTACTAGATTAGTAGTTTATATTGAGTCACGATGAACACAGATAAAATGAATATCGAACTAAATTAGTCATTTATAGTGATTATAAATTAAAGTAAATGAAATGAATATAAACTACTAAATCAGTCGTTTATATAATAAATATAAAACTATAAGAAAAGATAAATGACTACTATAAAAGATAAATAGATAAATTTGTGATTACAAATGACAACTAAATTTTGCATATATATGACTATTAGTAGCTAATTTATAGTATCTTAAAACACGACCAAAATTTAGTTATATTTCTTTGGTCATTAATTGGTTTCAAATGTTGACTAAAATTTGCATATATATGACTATTAGTAACTAATTTATAATATCCTATAACACAACCACATTTTGGTCATATTTCTTTGGTCATTAATTGGTTTTCTTGGGTGATCATATAGTAATATATTTTGTTGTGTATATGGTCATTAATTGTGACAACTAATGACTAAATCAATGACTAAATTAATCACCAAATCAATGACTAAATTAATGACCAAATTTATGACTAAATATACTGCTAGATGATAAAATTGAGACAACCAATTAATGACTAAGCTAAAAACAGCTAAAAGTTCATTACGTTATAAGATACTGTAAATTAGCTATTATTGGTCACCGACTTAAAAATGGTCATGTATATGCAAATTTTAGTAATTTTTTAGGAACTAATTAGCTATTTTGTACTAGTGATAATTAAATTAGCAACAATTTAACTAATAGATAAAATGACTTTTTTGGTTGAAATCAAACAATACAATTTCTAACAAGTTTGTGATTTATTTTTGTGTAAAATGCACTTTTGAATACATAAATAGATTATGCATAGTGAAAAACTTTGAGGCACTTGAAATTTACAAATTAAACAACTTAAACTTATGATTTTTAAAATTTTCTACCAAGTTTTGCGAAAAAATGAGTACACAAAACGCTCAAAAAATTATCATTTCATCTATTAATTAGGCTATGTAATTAAATTACACAACAAGAAATTAAAAAATGTATCTAAACTACATAGCATTTACTATATTGAAATGGTCCCTACCTCCATAAAACATAGTGTTGATATTATTCTATATCAACCCTTACTACATCCACAACATAATAAATTAATTCAACTAATAATAAAAGAAACAATATAATATAAATATGCAAAAAAACCAATTAAATTAATCAATTAAATCACAAACTACATAAATTATAAAATTTCAATAATTATAAATAAAAGATCAATAATTATATTTTTTTCCATTATCACTTTGACCAGTGCTCTAAAGGTTCTTTCCAAAACAATGGAGAGAGTGCTCACTCTTTATACATAATTTAGTAAAAACAAAAAATAACAACCATGTAAATAAATTCACTTATGGTTTTAATAAATGCATAGTAGGGAAATAAATTTCCTAAATAACAAATTATTTCCATGATGATTGCTTATAATTATTTCCACAATCATTGTTTATAATTAGAAATTAATAGATAACTTTCAAGACCTTTACTAATAATTAGCAAATAATAAATAATTCTAAGATATTTTGCTTATAATTTCAAGATTTTTAGTTAACCAGTTAAACTAATAATTTTTCTTTAAATTGCAAAATTAATCTCCATACCATTAATTTGCTTGGATTAACATTATTGTTTCATGGATCTATAATTGTCACATAAAGTAGTGAAAAATATGTAACAACATGGCTCATAAAATTTTCGTTACTTCAAGGTTTTCTTGGCTCACGATAAAATATTAGGACACAATTTCAGTATTGTAACTTATGTGTGGGTGTTGTAACTTCTGTGAGAAAATAACCATATTATAGTAATTATATAACAATAGTTGTGTTGCATTACATGTCATAACAATGGAAAGTAAATGTTGCAACAATTGCAAACAATTATTGTAAAAATTAGAACCAAAACATCCTCTTTCGCAACATCACAACCTACATATTAACATGTCTATCACAACATTTTTGAAAATTAAGTTAAATATAAATGCAAATATGTTTTTTTCTATCGTTTAATAAAAATAAAAAGATGTCATTTCTAGAGCTCGTCAAGTATTTAGAAACTCTTGTTTTAATTATCAAATTAATGAAATGTGAATTACCTATTCATAGTGTAACTCTAAAGCCACCACTTGTAGATTATCTTAAAAAGCTTCAAAATATGTTGATTAGATAATATTGTGTGCTTTTCATAAAATTAATTTGAAAGGTTATAGATTCTTAAGGAGGACCAATAATTAGAAGCACTCTTGTTTTAATTATCAAATTAATGAAATGTGAATTACCTATTCATAGTGTAACTCTAAAGCCACCACTTGTAGATTATCTTAAAAAGCTTCAAAATATGTTGATTAGATAATATTGTGTGCTTTTCATAAAATTAATTTGAAAGGGTATACATTTTTAAGGAGGACAAATAATTAGAAGCACTCTTGTTTTAATTATCAAATTAATGAAATGTGAATTACCTATTCGTAGTGTAACTCTAAAGCCACCACTTGTAGATTATCTTAAAAAGCTTCAAAATATGTTGATTAGATAATATTGTGTGCTTTTCATAAAATTAATTTGAAAGGGTATACACTTTTAAGGAGGACCAATAATTAGAAGCATGATTTTTACTTTCAAAAGAAAGTAATGATGAGTGTCTTTCTTATGTCAATGTAAATTGTTTAATGTTTTTTCTCTCACACATAAAAGAGAGAAAAAAAAAATGAGGCATAATTTAACTAATAGATGAAATGGTTTTTTTATTGGATATAGAATTTCAGGATTGTGAATTTTTATTGTATAAAATGTATTTTTAAATGCATAACTAGATTCAACATGCTGAAAAACTCCTAAAATACTCTAACTTCATAAATTAAACAACTTAAACTTATAATTTTAAAAATATCTACCAAATTTTGAGAAAATTTCAAAAAAATTATTCATCTATTAATTAAACTATATATATGTTTATATATTTTAAAATGGGGGGCTAGTCCCTGAAGAAGCATGTATTGGGCCCATAATACATTATATACACTATATACATCCATCACATCAATCATAATGATACCAATATACATTCACAATGTTTACATATTGCTGCCATGCAGTGCCACCATAAGGGATTCAAACGCGGCCGGAGAGCGTGACATCCGACAGCCCGACTGCAGTACCATGCATTCAAATGTAATATATATATATATCCTGAAATATATAAATATACATATTTCTATACATTTATTGTATAGATATATGTTTCCTGAAATCATTATACAATTTTTTTTTTACTATCCCTATCTCTATACAAAAATTTGGCTTTTCAATTAATTGTTGACAAAAGTTTAAAGAATTTTTTTAAGGTAAATATTACAAAATAAAAATAATTTATTTTTTTTAATCTTTAAATTATATTTATTTATGTTCTGATTGGTTAAAGGCCCTTAAGTCTTGTTTTGCAATGATGATTTCACCCGCGTGTTTGGAGCTGTGTAATGTACAATGTTGTGTGTGAAGTTATGTAGTATGGTAATGTATATTAATAAGCACATTGAGCATGAAACGATGAACACACAAGTTCATTTATCACAACTTACACAACTTTTTATGTAACATTGTATATTAAAAGACATCCCATCCCTAAAAGCATTTTCTTGGATGGCTAACGTTAAATGTTCTCGTGAATCAGTTTTTGTTAACAGATTAGTTAAAAAATGACCCTTAATTGAATCTACATTGTTAAAGCTTTCAAAAATATTTGATAAAAGGTCCGCACGTAACCCTTCTTTCAATGGAACAAATCACTTACATTCAAGTGTATATTTGGCGCAGGACCCGACCTGCTGACTGGACCCCTTAGGTCTAATGATCTGACATTTCTTCGGTGCGCGCACCCATCTCGGCTGCCTCTCTTGTCTCCGGCAAAGTATGCCTCTATTTCTGGTATGTCCAAAACATATGCATCGTGTGGCCATCAACATAGCCATCCAGGGCGTGTATTCTAACAAATTTGAAATTTATTTTGTTTTTTTAGATTTTTGGATGTTTTAGTGTTTGAATGCTGTAAAAAAATTGAGGTGATATTTTATTTGTGTTATTTAAACTAGGTTTTTTTTGTGTATATAGATTCAGTACACAGGAAATTTCTAGGGCACTTGGTTTATACAAGATTACCCAACAAACTTGTGATTTCAATAAATTGCTACAAAATTTTAGAAAAATTATACCAGAAAAACATACCCTAAAAACTTCCAAAAAAACACTAAAAACAAAGTCACAAACTAGCTTATTCAGGATACGCTCCACCATCTCAGCACAAAAGTCATCCTTGCCTGTCCTGTGAAGAAGTAGAAGGAACATGCGAAGTTCATCAAGCTGGGGAACGCGCAGATGCTATGAGGAATAGAACCCGAAAGCATGTTGTGGCCACCGTCGTCTATTTGTGTCTGTAGCTAGATGTTGAATGGAGGAATTGGTCTGTCATTGTCTAGATTAATAACAATTTTGTTGGTGTACATGCACTTAGACTAGCTGTGTTGGTGTACATGCACCTAGATTAGCTCTAGTTAACTTATTGCTTGCATGTGGCACATGTACACATTAACATAAGAGAAAGCACACTTAGCTTTAGTTAGCTTTAGTTATTGCATGTACAACTAAGCTTAACTTAGTTGCTTTTATGTATTTATTCTAAAACTAATATTGTAGAATCAATTTTCATTCTTTTCTCAATTCTTGCTCGCTTCCTTCTTTCTCTTGCAAGCTTGTTTATTGTTTTGCAGATCTAGATCTGTGTATCTCAAAAATCTTACATGGTATCGAAGCTTTGGGATTTGTAATCAGTGCACAAGCAATTTTATTTGCAGTTTCAGAAGATTGAAGCAACAACAAAGAATAGAGTCTAAATTGGAGTTTCCACAATCGGCAATTCTCACTCCATATAATTATTTCGAATGGAAGCCAAAGATTCAACTTCATCTCAAAAGTAGAGGCTTATTTCGAATAACCATGGAAACGGAAGTTGAACCAACATCGGCAATGGAGAAAACAAGATATTTCAATCGCATGGACGAGGCCTTCGGCATCCTATGTTTATCTATTTCTCCGGAACTACTATTTCATGTTGAATCATGTTCAACTCCAAATGAAGTATGGAAAATTTTGGAAGGATTGTTTGGAAAACAGGATGAAATGCAAGGTCACATTCTTGAAAATGAGTTAAACTCATTAGATCCGAGAAACTTTGAGAACATTCAAGATTTTTTCACAAGGTATAAAGCCTTGTTGGTTCAGCTAAAAGGATGTGGGATTGACAAATCCAAGCAAGAAAATCAGTTGATTCTTTCCATTTTATCAAAACTTGGTCCAGAGTATGCAGTATTCGTCTCTACATTCCACACAGTCAGATATGCAACCGGTGCAACTTGGAAGATGCCCTCACTGGATTCTTTTATTGAGTCTTTGATGCATGAGCAAGATAAGCTCATCAAAATGGGCACACTTAAAAATTCCAAAGCGCATGCACTTACTGTGCATGCAAAAGGAAAGGAAAATTCCAAAGACCATCAGAAAGGAAAAGGGAAGAAGGATCCTGATCCAAGAAAGGGAGGACATCCCAAACCCCCTGATGGATCATCTGGCTCAAAGGAAAGGAAAGGAACGAAAGGGCAATCGATGTGCAATTATTGCCATCGTGGTTTTCATCCTGAATCTGCATGCATGAAGAAGACTATAGATCTTATGGCGCAGACACTCCAACAACACAATCTTGGAGACCACATTCCTGAGAATGCTAAGAAGAAGTCTGGAGGAAAACCACCAGATCCAATAGGTAACGGGCATGCTTTGATTGCTCTTCATTCTGCACCACAAGAATGGACCATCGATTCAGGAGCTTCACATCATATGGCTTCTTGAAAGGAATCCTTTTCTTCTCTACATGCATACTCAGGTCCTCCCATTCTCATGGGGGATAATTATGCAGTTGCAGCAACTGGACAAGGAAGAGTGCAATTCGAAGATGGAAGTTTTGAAAATGTCTTGCATATTCCAAGGCTTTCTGTGAATCTTCTCTCAGTGTATCAGATGACACACACAGGCAGCGGAAGGAAAGTGGAATTTACCCCAGATTCCGTGAGCATTTATGACATGCAAACCAATTTGAAGATTGCATCTGGCAAGGTAAATGATCAATCTCGTCTGTATACATTTTCTGATTTTGTTCCTCAATCAGATTCTATTTTGCTACTTACGCATGCAAATGAAGAAAGTAGGATTTGGCACGAGAGATTTGGGCATTTGAATTTCAGATATATGCAACAACTTAGTAAGCAAGGGATGGTCAAAGGATTGCCAACCATTGAATTTTCAGATGGTGTTTGTAATGGATGTGCTCTTGGAAAGCATCCACAAGAAAAATTCGAGAAGGGGCATGCATGGAGAGCCTCTTCACCTTTGGAACTTGTTCACAGTGATCTCATGGGTCCATTTCCGGTGCTTTCAATGAGCAAAGCAAGATATGTGTTGTCATTTATAGATGATTACACGAGATTCACTTGGGTTTACTTCTTGAAACTCAAGTCTGAAGTTTTTCAACATCTAAAGATTTTCAAAGCGCATGCAGAAAATCAGTCTAGAAAACGCATCAAGATACTCCGCACAGATAATGGGACGGAATATGTCAACAAAGATATCAAGAATCTTTGTGATGAAGCAGGCATACAGTTGCAGCATACAGTTCCTTACACTCCACAGCAAAATGGCGTGGCTGAAAGGAAAAATCGATATTTGAAAGAGATGGCTAATTGCATGTTGCATGCAAGATCTCTTCCGTCGAAATTGTGGGCCGAAGCTATTAATTGTGCCTCATACATTCAGAACAGATCTCCTCATAAATCTGTTACTGGAAAAACACCTTTTGAGGCTTGGACTGGCATGCAACCTGAAGTTAGTCATTTCCGCATTTTTGGATCTCGAGCATGGGCCCACATTCCTCCAGAGAAGAGAAAGGCTTTGGAGCCTCAAAGTAAAGCATGCATGTTTTTTGGATATTCTGATGAAGTCAAAGGGTACAGATTGCTTGATATCCACACTGAAGAGCTCTTTATTGAAAGGAGTGTAAAGTTTGATGAAGATATTTCGCATGCACCAGTAGATGAACTTGTTACCAAGTTTCCATCACCACTCATTGATGAGTATGCAGATGAAACTTCAGACCAGCACTCTGATGACAATGAGTCTCTTCCTGTCACCCCTGTTAGACCACCAGTTGTTGAACATCGAGATCATACTTCTGCACGTAGTTCGGAAGATTCTCGACCACCTTCAACACAAAAATGGCGCAGCATGAGTGATATCCTTGATGATCCTGCCTCTATCCCTCTGTTTGAGGAAGATCCGCAAGCACTCTTAGCTATGGAGCCATCCATGCCCATGCATGCATATATGATGCATGGATCTGATCCACAAACTTATACAGAAGCACATGGGCATCCTGAATGGGAAGCCGCCA
>APFE030879056.1:73818-84734 GCA_000404065.3 Pinus taeda
CTGGCATTACCATTTCTCAACCAAAATATGCCAGAGATCTTTTGGCACGATTTCACATGAGTGACTGCAAGCCAGCAGTCACACCTTTCTTATCAGGGATAAAGCTTGAGAATGGCAAAGACACACCATTGGTTGATTGCACATTGTATCGCCAGCTTGTGGGAAGTCTTCTTTATCTCACTCACTCCTGTCTTGATCTCTCCTATGCTGTCAGAGCAGTTTCCAGATACATGCATGAGCCACATGAGTTACACTGGAACGCTACAAAGCGCATCCTTCGATATGTCCAGGGGACAATCACCTATGGGATTCATTATGCAGCCAATTGTTCTTTGAATCTCATCGGGTTCACAGATTCAGAATGGGTTGGCGACACCATTGATCGCAAGTCTACTTCCGGTTATGTACTTAGTTTGGGATCCGGCCCAATTTGTTGGTCAAGTAAGAAGCAGGCTGCCATTGCTTTATCATCAGCAGAGGCTGAGTATAGAGGAGCAGTCAATGCCACTATTCAGGCAATTTGGCTACAACATTTCCTATCTGAGCTTGGGATTAGTTTCCATCATCCAACTGTCATCTGGTGCCATAATCAACGTACGCTAAAGTTTTGCAGAGATCCAGTGCAGCGGCCGCATACCAAACACATCGAGATCCACATGCACTTCATTAGAGAACTCATTCATGATGGGATCATTGATCTTCAGTACTGTCCTAGTTCTGAGCAGATTGCTGACATCTTCACCAAGACTTTCATTGAGCAGAAGTTTTGATTCCTACGAGATCGTCTCGGGGTGAAGGACACGACTGCCTAGAAGTTGTCTTTTCTCTACTTTTGCATTATATTTTGAGAGGGGGTTTTCTTCCCACTGGGTTTTCCCTCTTTCCTACTTTTTTATGCATTGTATATGGGTACCTAAAATGGCCGTGTTACCGAGACTCATTCATTTTGCATCACACTCACCTAAGTTATGCTTAAGGGGGGGTGTTGGTGTACATGCACTTAGACTAGCTGTGTTGGTGTACATGCACCTAGATTAGCTCCAGTTAACTTATTGCTTGCATGTGGCACATGTACACATTAACATAAGATAAAGCACACTTAGCTTTAGTTAGCTTTAGTTATTGCATGTACACTAAGCTTAAACTTAGTTGCTTTTATGTATTTATTCTAAAACTAATATTGTAGAATCAATTTTTCATTCTTTTCTCAATTCTTGCTCGCTTCCTTCCTTTTCTTGCAAGCTTGTTTATTGTTTTGCAGATCTAGATCTGTGTATCTCAAAAATCTTACAAATTTGTATAATTCTTTCAAGATTTCGTTGTTGCTTTTCTTGGATATAGAGTATATAAATGAAAAAAGGGTCGGCGAAGGATTCATAGGGCCAGTAGGGTCTCCCAATGAAGAATTTGAGACACCCATAACAACTTACGTTATCATTAATTGTATCGCGGCTCTCAGCGGTGGTTTGATGTTTGGCTACCATAGTGGAATTTTGGGAAGCTTTTATGTCAGTTGGTTGCTGGTTCAATGTCTGCAAAGATTTCACCGTAGCTTTTCTTTTAGTTATTAATTTTTTTAATGAAAAATTTGACTGTTATGAAATCTTAAAATTTAACGGTTTTGAGTTGTTTAAAACATGATTGCATATTTTGTTCTCTGCTTTGTTTTACCATTACGCAGTCCAATTTGTCTATAGCCATTTAAATTCACCATTTAAATTCACTGAGGAAGCACACCAACACAATGGCACCATATCTATCAAACGACGAAGTCCAACAACTGGAATCCTTGAATATTGTCGCCTTACCAAGATTACATCATTGTCTATTTTCATTCTCTTTTAAGCCCTCATTTATGTGGAAATTTCAATTGACTCCATGCCAGAGGAGGGCATTATCCGAGGACTTATAGAATTGGTGACATAATTTATGGGAGGTTAACAATACGCAACAACTTCAAATTTCTAGTTGTTGGTTAACAAATGGATTTTGTGTGAAAAATGTCAATGTTATTTTTGTTTTCATCTGTTGGAAAATGTGATAGTTAGCTTTATTGTGAACTCCTTCTATTCAAATGTGGCATTGTAGCTATTCAAACACATCTTTAAAAGTACTCATCTTATTTGCATGCTTTTTTCTATGCATCACGAAGGCATGTATTTTTTAACTAGTGTTTACTTATCTGCATGTACTAGAATGCCAACTTAGTGTGCATTAGCTTTCTTATGAAGAATAATATTTATATGTTATTTATCCATAATTTGAAACTATTCAAATTCATTCTTTCTCTTTAGTCTGAAGCTTGCAATTATTTTTTCTTCTTTGCAACTGGATTTTTGTGTGTAGGTTATCCAACAATTTCATATGGTATTAGAGCACAAGAGAAACTTGTAATATGAAGGCATATTTTTATTTACATGAGACAAAGGATTTTAGCACTCGTAGAGAATCGATAAGCTCCCACCAGTGCTTGGGATGAGACGAGGGGGAAGAGTTTTATCGGGAAATCAAAATATTTGCAAAGCGACATCACACCAATGTCAATATTGCTAAAAGAAGAAGAAGAAGTGAAAGAAAATGATAGATAAATATGTATGGAATCAAGAAAAGGAAAATGGTCATTTCGATGATATTATAAATTGAATATACATAATCACAACGATTCTCATTGTTGCAATCCCAATTTTAGGTATTGTGATGTTAACCAAGTTCATAGTGTGCAAGTTCAAATATAAAGTTAATAAAAAACATACATTTTAGAAAAATTTACTTAGTTTAATAGAGCTTTTAATCTTAAACAGAACGTTAAATAATTCTTTGTAAAATAAAGAAAAACTGTATTAGTTTTATGGCGAGTTTAACCAAAATTGTGCAACATTGCTACCTGTCGAGAGAATTACATTCAATTCTTAATTATGTTATTTGTTCTCATAATCTAGTATTTGTGAGTATTCCATGAGCTATATATTAAGCAATTGACACGTCAGAAAATGTGCTTAAATAATAATCATATTAGATACCAAAGGTATAACCATGTCATGAATTTTAACATGTAAACACATAGAATTATGAATGCAATAAAATAACTATGACTCAACATGTTTGCTATTATCACTAAGATGGAATATGTGAATATGGAAAAAGAGAGATGAGTTCATTTTCGTATATTTTGTAATGCAGATGTTTTTCAAAATGGGCATTCATCGACTCACTATTTGTAATTAATGTTGCTATTAAACTGTCAATGGCATTACAATATACATTCATAACTTATCACTAATTGTTCATATTTTAACAAAGCCAAGAGCAGACACAAAAATAACAATTCTATAATATGACACAAATTTCTTTTTTATAACATTATTTTAGGAATTTTTATTTATTTTTTATTTATGGAATATGAATTTTAAATGTATATGCTCAAACAGATATGCGCATATATAGAAATTGCACGTATACGGAGGTTGTGCATATGCAATGGTTGAAGTTGTGCATAAATTATGTATATGCGCATTTCCTATATAAGTGAAACTTCTATATATGTGAATTTACTGCATATGCACAACTTCTATATATGTGCATACACGGAAGCTACGCATATACATAAGTTGTGCACACCTTCAACATCCATATATACATAGCATCCATATATGTGAAGCTTTCATATATGCACATATTTTTCGTATATGTGTTGTTAGCCTCATCCTCACATAAAAAAATCAATAAGTCCTAATATTAAATTATTAAACTTGGAAAATATAATTCCTACTTGTTTTTGGTGTACTCATAAAATTCTAGAATGAGTTTGTTCCTCATACTTTGGAGTTTGTTGAGGTCTAGTTGGATGAAAGATTCTCTTCAACTAGTTAGCCTCCTAGATTAGTGTGTGGTTGAGATATCCACTCAAACAAAGATGGTGATTTTATGTTTGGAGGCTTATGGTATTTTGTTTGTGAGGGGCCTACTAGTTAAATATCATGCATCTTCTAGGTGGATTGTTGCTCATCTCCGCCTTGCTGCCTCCCGAAAGCAGTCCATAGGGGCAACTTTCCTGGATGTTAAGCTTCTTTGCCCCTCCGGAGTTGATTATTCAAAATTTTATTTAACGACCGAGATTAATTCCAAAGGGGTAGAGGAGAGGTTTGTCTTCCTGTTGTTTTACCTCCGGAGAAGGGTGGGGAACATGCTATTGAGCAGATTTCATCCATCGGTGCTATGATTCATGAAGAAAGGAAGAATTTAAAATTTTCAATGGTAACTCGTGTTCTTCCCCCCTACTCCTATCTAACACTCCACCTTCCATCACCCAATCTCATTATGACACGTATCCATCCTCTGTGATGTCACCTGACCATTGGCCCCACAATTTATAAAAAGGCTTCCCCCACTCAATTTTTTAAAATTTCTTTGTTGCTTCCTAATGCTCCTCTTTCCTGTAACATGCGAAGAACATCGTTTTCACACCCTGTCACCTCGACAACTCATCCCAGTGTCGTTTTCAGCCTCCTCTATGGCGACTAGGTAACCTGCTCAACTATACGTTGTGATTTTCATATGTTAGCAATTTAAATCAGAAAATGACAGCCTTGAAGCCCTCAAAACCCCCAAGGGCTACAGAAAACTACAATCCCAAGCCTTCATCAAGCCTTAACCCCCTCATGGACCTAGAAGCACAAATTCCAAACCCAATATGCTCTAACAACCCGAACGACCTCTGATTTGACCTATTTGGGAACTATATCAAGGGGGAGGACCCTTTCTGAGTGTTGGACTCATGGTTTTACTACCATATTGCACCCCTTGCCCATTAATTTCCAGAGTTTGTCTCCTTCAATGTTGGCAGCAACCTATATCAACAAGAATAACTACTTCGTTTCCTCCCAGGGGGTCAAAATCATATAAATCACCCTAGAGCTAATTCAGAGAGCATTGGTGTACCCTTCTCCCCCTGGCCTTATGCAGTTCATTGTCACCACCCTAAGGTATTAATATTCTACTCTCCAAGCCACTAAGCAACAACCCTTCTTGAAAATGATCCTGGATCCTGGACTACAAGCCTTGCCTAATGTTGATAGCTTCCCCATCACCCTCTATGCAGAGCCCGTCTAGCCTATCTTTTCCATTATTACTCACCTTCTGGGAGAAGAGGATGCCAACATAGCTAATAAAGCCTCCTTAGGCTTCCTTAAGCAAATGTTGCAGCTTGGTTGTCTGCTTAAAATTTTAGCTTACTTGTCTGAAGCCATCAGATTCCAAATGCACCACTTCTCCACCACTTCATACTTTAGATATTACTCCTTATTGTTTTATCTTTTTGTGTACTCTCATGTTGAAGAGTTTGAATGTTTGGGCCTGAACTTGGTCTCTAGCGACAAGAAAAGAAACTTAGTATTTGATTGGGATGTTGTTATTAGAAAAAGACTAGACTCTAAGAATTATTCACAATTCATCACCACCTATATGGCCATTGCATATAGGATCATTCATGGTGTGTTTCCTCTGAGATGTCTCCCCTAGTAGAAAGAACTCCTACTTCTCAGTAAGGACACTAGGGTAGGGGACTGGTATTTGTTTGAAGACAACACAGAGATTAGAATTTATGGGTGTGAGCTTCACCCCTACCACCTACCTATTTTCATGCCTATGAGGATATTTTATTTATAATTCATTAAGAAGAGTTTATATACATGTCAACTTCATTTTGTCCCTGCAAAGAAGGGACATCTGTTCAAATTGGGAAAGCTTGTGGGGCCTTTTGTTGTTAATTCCAAGCAGGCCTTCAAGACAATTGAGGCCTTGCTCAAAGAGATGAAATTTTTCTTAGAAGAGGTCTAGCACTATGACCCTCATGGTGTCATTACTCAAAGGAGAGAAAAGATAAAGGCTTCAACTTATTTACATGAATCTAAACCTAAGGTGGAATTGAAAGCTAGCATTGAATTGTGGCCTCTTAATACAAATATGGAGATTGAGACTCTGGCACCTAAAGATAAAGTGCATAAGAGGCCCACCGGCCAGATTGGAGATACCGAGATGGTAGATGCACCCTCATCTAAAAAGGCTAAGACTCAAGAAACAAAGGAAGAAAAATTGGAAACTAGGCTAGTCGAGACAAGTCCAGACCAATTAGATTTTCATGTCTCATTGGAAGATCTGTCACAGTCCACCGCCTCATCTTCTTCACAGGTAGTTTTTTTAGGTACAATAGCTAGTACATCAGTCACAAGATCAAGTTGTCCTACTAGAAAGTCCATTGAAGAAATAAATAAGAAATTGAAGGAGGAGATGCAACAACAAATGACATCTCATTCGGACCCATATCACACCAGGCTCCTAGATGCAATGGATTTGGAGCGGAACCAAATGAAATTATCCTTGCAGCATCCTCTAGCCCAGTATTTTCCTTCAAGTTCACAATTCAAAACTCTAGATGTGTCTTTGGATTTGGTAAGTGTTCCCCTCCCAAACAAAATAAATTTCCATAGGAAGGTTGGGGAAATGTTGTACAATGAGCTAAATAGAAACACCTTGACCATTAGCAAGGCATAAAAACTACTGGAGAAAGCTGCAAATTGGCTGAAGTAAGAGAAAGCCAACTCTCATTCCCTTCACAAACCAAATGAAAGCTCCAAGGAGATGGTGGTAAAGCTTGGGGTCAATCCCGAGGATAAGTCAGCTTTTGAGGCTCTGCTTAAGAGTTCTCAAAAGCAGATTTAGGAGCTAAGGCATATACTAAAGATGTCAGGTAGCGATCATGTCCAATCCAAGAAGCTAGTGCAGGTAGAAGTGGAAAAAGAGATCCTAGCCAAGGAGATCATTGACAAGAACAATGAGGTTGTAGCCCTCACACAGCAGATACTTGAGCTGCAACAGAATATTGACTCACATATATGTGCAACCATCATTCCTCAAGATCCAAAAAACCCTACTGAAAAACTTACCAAGACCCTTACTGAACTTCATATTTCAAAAAGAGAACTGAAAAGAGTACAAAGAGATCTAGAGGTTGCCCAAAAGAACTTAGCCCAAAAGGAGAAAAAAGTAGAGGTCAACAAGACTAAAGCTGAGATCCTCAACAAGGACCTACAAGAAGCTAAACAAGAGATATCTGAGCTAAAGAGTAAATTGAAATGGAACATGTCATTGTTTCGGGCTAAACAACTAGTGTGGGATGAAATCACTGAAGAAATGAGGAGGAACTGGGAATTCATAACCATGATGCATGATCTGAAAACAATGGTTAAAGACTTTGACTTCTTCATTATATCAGCTAAGGAGGAAGGAATAAATAATTCCTAGATTTCTCAAAGGTTCATCAATTTTGTAAATGAGAGGCCACTCAATGAGCTGAGGCCTATTGATGTAGTAGACAGAGAGGGTTCCATCATGGAGATCACTACGATGATTCAAAAGGAGGAATCCAAAGTCAAAGTTGAAGAATGCTTGAGGGTAGTGGCAAGGAATGTATCTACTTTCAATGAGGAATTTGAATCACTGATATGGATAGGATTGCCCAGCTATTGGGGATTGGGTGAGCTAAACCCTTGGGATGAATACAAACAATGACTAGTAGGGGCCAAAAGTAGAGTAGACTCTTCCCACGAGAAGACTTCCACTCTAAAGGGAAGAATAGTGGTAAATTATCTCAAGGACTTCTAGTTGCTTGGGTTGGTAAACATGCTATTTAGGGCCAAGCTGGACTATTCAGACGTAACAAATATGAAGATCTCATATCAGTTTTTCTTCTATTCTCCTCACCCAAAGCCGATACTGTGGCAGAGATGTCAACAATTCATTGATCTGCCCGTGCTCTAGATTATCGAACCCACAATGCAACCTCCACCTCCTTCCCAACAACACTGAAGATATTACAGATTGTGTCGATCATGACACTTTTATTTTTACTTCTATGTAAATATTTTATTTATTAGTAAGTTACATTTTCTATTACAAATAGTTGTGTCGCATAATAGGCTTAATTTTGACATGATGACTCTATGTAATAAACTCAAGAAAGAATATTTTTGCAATGGGTTATCCTTCAGAGGCCCTCTAAAGACAATTAGGTAATATTTTAAGAAGGTTCAAAACCTTTCTGATTTTTTTGCTTTCCAATATGAAAAAAACAACATTCATTACATTATTTAGAAACCAATTTTAATAATTGCAAATTAATTATAATAATAAATTGAATTGGATAATTTATATTAATTAAATAATTTAATATTGAATTACTAGTTTTATTTGGTTGTATATCTTTAATTTAATAAGTTTTTGTCTGTCCTTTTATAACTTTTGGTCTAAATGCAAAGGGTTGCACAAGCACTATCTCTATGAATTGCACAGTCACTACCACAGGGGTGGCATAGTCACTATCATAAGGAGATACACATTTACTACCATTAGGCACTACACAGTCACTATATCTATCAACTACGCAATGTTTATTTCTAAAGGTTGCACAAGCATTATCATCAAGAACTGTACAAGCGCTAAATTCAATGGGTATACATTAACTGCTAGGCTTGCTAGGAAGAAGTGTGTTATGTTGCTCAGTATGAATATGAAAGGCAGTGGCTCCGACACTTAAAATATTAGAGGAAGACTTGAGCACTTAGACAACATGACTGACCATGAAGTGAATATGAACAACTTAAAATGATAGATCGCAAGATCCTAAGGAGGCTCCAAAATTTGGATGTAGGTAAAATTTTGAAGGGTGTTGTTTGCAGTGACAACATGTAGAAGGGAATTTTTTGCTTTCCATTCAAAATAATTGAATTATGTGAGGATCATTGATGGGGGATTATCCATTCTCTACTAGTGCTAAAATACATTGTCTCGTGACTTGTCCTAGAATTCGAGTGTTAGAGCCTCTAGAAAGGCTCCCGAAATATCTGTTTCCACACATATCCTACTACATGTTGTGTATTTTCCCTGTTGGGTTGCCTCTAAAAGTTTTAGAAAATGCCCCATCAAGTTACCTATGGCTTCAATGGTTTTCAAGAGCCAATAATCTAGGAGTAGAAAATATAATCTAATTCACACTAGAACAGTGGTAAAGGTTTCTTGTTCTGGGGTGAATTTCTCCTTCCAGGGTCACATATATAGTCCTGCCGATGACAGAAAATAAGGCCCCCACACAAAGATCATATCTCTGTCTTCAAGGTTAGAAAATACAGTCCTGAAAAAACCTTTTGACCCTAAGTGAAGATCAACTTCCCCTTTGGGCTTCCAAACGTAATTAATCCAAGTGTGTAGAAGTTTCTCATTGGGTCAGATCCCTATAAATTTGCATATTAATGCATACGTCTCCATGTGGTCCCTCTGAGCTTGGGTTTTTGGATCAATTAAACCCACCTTTGGCATCATTTTTGACTTAGGTATACATCCCTTGTTTTGGCTTGACAATACAGGAAGAAGGTCTTCTTTGCATCTTTTCCTTTCCTTGAATCAAGATTTGTGTTGTTTGGCTCTATATTTTCCATTTTTTCCTTATTGGTACCTATACCAGTTCCTCCTGACTTATTATAAAACTTTCCAGTATCCCTGTTGCCGCCTTCCCCCTCTTAATAAGAATGTTACAGTAGGAGGGGGCAGAGCTCTCCCCTCCATACATTGCCATGCAACTTCAGACCTTTAAAATAATTGGTTTTCCCACCATTCACCTATCAGCGCAGAGCTCCCATCTTGACTCTTTTGTTACAAAAATAGAAAAAAAAAAACATAATGTAATCCAACCTCATTTTATTATTTCCACTATTATTTTATAATATCCCTTAGAAGACCCATTTTAGATCTCAAAATTTCTTTAATAGGGTCCAATGTAAATGTTTGTCTAGATCTAAATGAACTAGACAATCTAAGAAATTATATTATCATCAAATATTATATTCTCAAGTAGCCAACATGTATTGTAAATTTCATTTTTTGATGTGTTCTTTCTAGAAGGCTTTTATCTCCAAAGACCTAGGTTTTATTAAAGTTAACTATATTTCTCTTTAAGGGATAATTTTATAACATTTGAGCTTATCTACTTTTAACGTTGGAGGAATCTATGAATTGTAACACCCAATTTACAACTATGATTTAAGCACAAATTTTGCCTTGATACAAATACTCTCATTATTGTAAAAAAAAAACCATGAATTGAAATTACTCTATTTCAATGTTTAGTTTCTATGTATTAATTTGCTCAAATATTAACATAACACTTTAATCCACTATTGAGGCATGTATAAATAACACTTTAATTCACTCTTGAGATGTCCATGCCCTAATTTTGCACAATGATAAACATAACCTTTCAATGTAAATTAAATTTCAATGTTTAGTTGTATATACAATAATTTGTACAATGACTCACATAACTATTTATTGTCACTCATATAGATATGATGTGTTATTAATTTTATTATATATATAAAATTAACTAAAAAAAATCTATTTGAATTTTGTATTAGGAAATATTTTAAGGTTTGGTTTCTTTATCATTTATTATGAACATAAATTGATGATGATGTGGTTTTGTATCTTATGAGATTTACAAGTGAGCATTTTTGTTGCATATCAATGTAGATGACATCTTCTTTACAAGTATGCCTAAAATAAATTTCAAAATAAATAAAAATGTTCAAATTAAATGCAGAATTTCTAATTCAAATATAATTTTCCCTGAATAATGATAATAATAAACAAACATATATTCACTTCTTATAATAAGTAATCCTCAATGCAAATTAACAATTAAATTATGTTAAAATTAATTCCTTTCATTTTAAACAACTAAAAAATTATAGAGTAAACTACCATTTTAACTAATGAGTTTTCCATGCAAAATATGATAAATGGATAATAATACTAATAATTTTATAAGTTTTTCACATTTTATCCATATTTATTTATTTTTTAATTGC
>APFE030879056.1:97878-108532 GCA_000404065.3 Pinus taeda
AATTGTTCATTTATGTAATGTAAAGGAGGTTTCCCCCTCGAAGAGGTTGAATTCTAAGGCGTTGATCTATCTTTTCTATCTTTTCTTGAGCTGGTTTCATAGCAGATTTTGAATAACCAAGCCACAAGGATTGAGAATAAACATTGAGAGATGTTCTTGGAATAGGATGATCAAAGGATAGCGAAGGCAAAGGCGAAGCCGAAAATTTTTCCACATAATTAATTCCAACAGGACTTAATATCATAACCTTGCCCCATGTATCAACAAGATCTAGTGAAGGAATGACCCAAGAATTAGACTTGACCGAATTCATGTTGAAAAAGGAAACATGAGGAGGTGGGAGTAGAAAAATGCCCATCAAGGCAGGATCTTTAAAGAGTCATGCCCCCACACTCTAATAAGGAGCACCAATGTGCTTGACATATGGAACATTTCGATCCGAGGAGGAAGAGGTAAAGAATGACACTTAGTTAACTGTGACTATCTTCCCTTGATGGGGAAAATGAATCACACGAAAAAGGGAGGAGGCTACAACATGCATGGAATGGGTCCAGATCCGTCCGAGTATAATATTGTAGTTAAGATTAGTGTCAACAACCTCTACTTCAACATGTACTGTATTGCCCTCCAAAGTAATGGTAAGGTTAGGAAGGACACCGAATGGTCGCGAATCACATCCGTCAAAAGATTCCAAAGTGTTAGGGGTCTGGTTTAGAGTAGGAGAACTAATTGCCTTCCAACAAGTGACAGACATGATGCAAGTTGAAGCACCTTCATCGACGACAGTCCTATGAATGGTTTTCTCATTTATGATCACTTGAATGAGAAAAGAAATATGATGAGGTACATGCGAAATGTGGTTTTCCAGGTCAAAACAGATGAGATTAGAGTCATCTAGATCAATACCCCCAATAGCCAAGAGTAACGATTTCTGCTGAGAAGGATAGCTTTGAAGGACCTCAAGAGCAGAGATAGGTGATGGTGCTTGAGCCAAATACTCAACAATGTTATAACGTTGAGCAGCTCAAGCATTGGGATTGTATGAGGAATTTCATAGCACACCTCAAGAAGGTGGTTGAACGAAAGAATCAGGATTAGGTCGCTTTATATGGAGAGGACTAGAACTGGATGGGGCAGATGAAGAAGGGGTACCTTCTTTCTCTTTCCTTATTGTCGGGGTAGGATTTTGATAATCTTTTAACCTGGTAGCCACATTAATCAGTGTACTCATCATGAACACTTGTGAACCTGTGGATGTGGATGATTGAGGTGGGTCTACCATTTGGGTCTGCTAGGATGGAAAGGGATCTTTCAGGACAGCTGGGGTCCCTTTGAGAAAGTGACTAGCTTCAAACCATCTGAGACAATCCTTAGTATAGTGATCCTCCTCATAGATGAGGCATGGATATTTAGGATTCCATTGGGAAGCATCACCAACAGCTGACTAAGGAGGACCCTATTTCGAGGCATCAACTTTACCCTTGCCTTTTCCTTTCTTCTTACCTTTAGAGGATTTATCCACTGCAGTAGTTTGGATAGAGTGAATCTCCAAGGTTTTACCAAGGCTAGATGAATTGTGAGAGGAATCATTGGGAGTATTGTTGGAGACCGAATTCTGTTTGGAAGAAGATTTTGCAATGGTTTGAGTCACTGAACTAATTAATCCATCAATAGGAGGGGTAGCTGGAGACTTAGATGTCGTCAGATTAGATGATGGTCTGGGTGAATCAGGTAACACATCATATAACGTGCCAAATTGTGAATAGATGAGTTTTAAATATTGGGCATGCACAATGGCTTGTTCGTCAGTGACGCATCCACCCATAGCAATGTCCTCATAAATTTTGTTGAGGAATGATTTGGTAAACCACTTAGTCAACAACTGATCAATAATCTCAAAATTAATTAGGCGATGCCTACATCTCCACTCATAGATGTGATCGGAGATGTGGGTCATAGTTTCTTTCTTGAGTGATGTTAGCAGATGGGTGCCAGTTTCATAATGAACCAACAATTGGAAATGTGTGAGAAAGGCCATGGCGAGAGTGTTAAAGTCATGATAGGTATTTCAAGGTAGCTCGATATACCATTTGGCTACAACACTTGTAAGAGTTTGTTGGAAAAGCTGAAGATGAATGGAATTATTAATGTAGGAATTTTAGGAGCACCAGAGGTGATATGTCATCACATGGGCTTGTGGATCCTCTTTCTATTTTCCTTTAAACTTCGAACAATCACTCAGAATCTTGGATGGAACTGGAGGCCAGTATGGCGAATGAAGAATTGGGTCATTCATGAGTCTAGACATATCTGGAAATTCCAGTGTAGCCAAGAACTAAAATTGGGTATTAAAAGGCATTTGAGGTCAGTAAGGTGGCCCAACTAGCATGGCCCATCCCTGCTGGTAAGGATTTTGTCCCCAAAGTGGAGGATTTTGTCCATATGGAATTTTATTTTGCCCCCATTGTAGGTTACCTTGCCTGTAGGGAGGATTTTGACCTTGAAAGCCTTGAAATTGTCTAGCGATAGGTTTTTGATAAGAAACATACATATTAAAAGGTTGTTGAGCCTACTAGCCTTGGACATATGGATTTTTCACCTAATGTCCCTGAGCATAAGGGTTTTCGACCAATTGTCCCTAGACAAAAGAATTTTGAGCTTGCTACCCTTAGATGTAAGGATTCTGCACTTGCTTCCTTTGGACATAAGGATTTTGGAACTGTTGTCCTTGGACAAAAGGAGGCTGACCTATTGCCCTTGGACATAAGGATTTTGCGCCTGCTATTGCAAGACTTGACCCTGACCTTGCCCTTGCAAAGGTTGACCTTGTTGATATGAGTGTAATGGCTTTTGCTTCCCAAGTTGACCTTGCTACCACAAAGGAAAACCTTACGGCTATAAGGGTTGTCCCTATTGCTACAGAGGTTGACCTTGCGAAGTCATAGGTTGGGAGGATTGTGGCACATACTACACTTGTGGTTGCATGGTTTGCTGCAATGGTTGCGAGGGTTACCCCTACTATTGTTGTAGTTGTCCTTGATGCGTCATCATCTGGACTTGCTATTGCATGAATGACCCTTGCTACAACAAAGGTTTCCCTTGCTGCTAGAGAAATTGTCCTTACTAATGCAAAGGTACTTGAACAATTCCCAGAATGACACCTTGAAAGTTCCCGAAATGTATCCGGCCATATCCACTAGGCGCAACGCACGGTCCAAGCTGGACATAAGGTCTAGGTTGAGGGATGTAGGGTGGATTAACCATTGATTTTGAACCATGTGGAACATAAGGATGTTGGTATTGAACCTGAGGCATATTAGGCTACTGGTACTGGATGTTACTCGGCCCAGACAGACCAATAGAGTTCAACTATTGGATATTACTCGATCCAGTAGGACCAACATGGTTTAAAATGACACTCAAAGAGGGCTGGTTCATTCCAACCATGTGAGCTTGTGAGCCACTCACATTGGTTGTACTAGTCATCATAGAAACATTCAGACTTTTCCCCCTAGGTGGTGGCACAACCTATCCACTTACTCGAGGGATCGAAGAACTGACAGAGACATGACTCAAGACCGTCGGTTGAATCGGATGGGTTACTTGGACCGACGAAACAAGAGAGTTTGGAATGGTGGGTTGCACTGGGATTGAAATAACTACAAAATGTACCATCGGTTGGGAGGTTAGGTTCTGAATGAGTGGACCTGAGGTAGGCATAGCACTAGATGCCCAAATAGGGTTTTGATATAGTGATGAGGCAATAGGCATGCCTGAAACCAACTGAGCTAAAGTAACGTAATTACGTGGCAACTCAGGATGAACACTGATCAGAATGCTTCCCATGTAAGGGAAACCTTCAGGAGGGAAAGGATACTCCTACTCCTCAACTGTGCATGGAGTGGAAACCTTCGAGTGACTCAGAGAGGAGACTGGGATTTCACATTCTGATTCCATGGGTGAAAATAGGCGGCAACGAACTACCGAAGATGTTCGAGGGGATGATTCCAAAGGAGTACCTAGCTGATCATACGGACTGTACAGACGCTGCGGTAATATCACAATAGGATCAAACAAAGGACTTAGAGGATAAACAACCATTCCAAGCTGACCTTCAGAGGTCGACGGACCCTCGGGAGTGTGGATAGGATTATCCAAAGATTCTAGGCCAATGTCAAAGAGTGACCCAATATCTGAAGGAGGGGGAGGATGAGATGGCAAAGGTTGAATACACAAAACAATTCCAAGCTCAACACCTTGGTCCTCAAGTGACTGTGACAATTTAGGAAAAGGCTCCTCAAACAATCTCTTAGACAGAGGAAAGGAAGAGGAACCAGGAGAACCAGTTGGTTCAACCAAGATGATTTTGTTTCAAATAACCAAAAAGGAGATTGATTCCAAGGCTTTAAAATGTATTTAAAGGTATACTTACGATGTGGTCTAAAAACATTACTAACAAGGATGTTATATGATCATGGACAACAATTTTTTAAGACACAAAAACAAACTGGTGCTCCCTTTATATACATGATGGTACGGGGAGCACAAGTTCGTACTAGTAGTCTCTAGTGCCGAAGAAAATGACAGGTGCTAGGTTTAAACATGCAGGAACATGCCTCTATCCTATACCTTCTAAATGTGATTGTTAGGTTTCAAATTCCTTTAGGTTAATTGAATACATTTTAGAGTTTATATTGAAATTATGTCTCGATTTTCAGGGCTTATTGATGTGACTCGAAAAACTCCTATATGCAGCTAAATGAGATAAGAACCTTTCAATTCGATGAATTGTTTACACTAATGAGAGTAGGAAACACACTTAAATGTAATAAAACAAGTAATCGAAAGAAAATGACCTTTTCACTATTTTTGAAAACAAAATGATGAAAAACTCTTTCCAATTGCTATATTTCCTATCAAGTGCACTTTAGGTAGTCCTTTCACTAGTAAATATAATTCATTTCTTTTCCAATGCAAATGATGATGCAACTCTAGTCTTCAATGATGCTAACTAATGTAACATATTGATTCAGAAAAATAGAATTATGTATTTGTCAATGAAATGAGAAAACATATGCTTCACAAACACTTCAAACTTCAATGAAACATTTCCAATACAATCAATCACAAGAAAATGCAAAGCACAAAAGAGAATTCCTTTCAAACTAATGATGCAAAGACTCAACCAAAAACATGATGAATAATGTGATATATTCTCGAAAAGAGATGCTCAAACAACAAACGAAACTTTTTAAACTTGTTAAATGGAAATCAAAGCAACAAAAGCACTAATAAACGAAATTCAAGAAGCAACCTTGACTATCAACTTGACTTATTGAGCACACAAACAGGTGAATAGATGATGACCTAGATTCCCTAGGGTTATAAACCATCCAAGAACTCAATAAACCAAGTGAAGAAAATGAAAATCATAAACCAAGCTAGAAGATCTTTCTAATCAAGGAGAACATAGTCAAAACAAGTTGAGAGACAAAAATCAAAAGGGCAAGACACACTAGCTATGATCTAGGGGAAACCATGATCTTCACCTATAGGAATTGGTGCAACTGCCAAACTGACAACAAGTGCCAGAAGGGGGTTGGAGCGACTATTTTTGAGAAACTCACACTAATCGGCACGACTGTCAGAAAAATAAATGCGTTGACCGAGGATTCAAGGAAAAAATAAAATTTTCCAAAGACTAAAAGTAGACTTGCCAATGTACATTTCAGGCTTAGAGCAGTAAACCAAGAAAAGCAGATAATACTAAAGGGAAATGGTGATACTAGAAAAGTTCACACAAAACCATAAAATGACAACTAATCAAACAGAAGGATTGAATCCCTATCGGAGTCACCAATTTGTGGTGCAGATAAATTCTTAGTGCGGACACAAACAATTCCTGTAACTCGAGAGAGTGGGTTTGTTTGGTCAATTTAGTGATGTCTAAATTGCAACTTTTAAATGTCAACCTGGGGCTCGTAAGCTGATGAAGTGAGGTGTATTGTATGTACTTAGGCAACTATTTCTTGAGCTTTTGTCGTTTTTAACTTTTTAGGTATTTTTTAAGTATATCTCTCCTAATATGGTGTGACGAAATAAAGTGAGTGAAGTGTGTGAGATTGTGATGTGCTTCTTAAAACTCAAAATCAAGTGAGTGAAGTGTGTGTGATTGTGATGTGCTTTTTACAACTTAAAATTACTCTACAAGAAAGCTTGAAATGAAATCAATGCTTAAAGGAAAGTAAAGGCATTAAATAAAAGACTAATGACATTGGCCCAGTGCCTCTGTTGCTGCAAGGAAATGCAAATGAAATCTATATCAAATAACCACTAAGAAATGTTGAAACTAAAGTAAATCTATCTAAAAGAAAGACTAGTCACAAATACTTTAACTTCTTCTTAACCTCTTGCCTTTTAACTGAATGTATCACGTGATAAACCATTAAAAACAAGTCAAGCAATTGTGAGTTTCTGAACAACTAAACCAAGCTGCATTAAGTGATGTTTTGGTCCTCAATAAAGATTAAGTTATAAGGAAGAGAACATCAATAGATAAACAACTTGATATCTACAAACAAAAAGCAAATATGCAAATTAACTAAATGATAATGATGAAATAAAGGCTGCAAAACAAAGAAGGTCAGCAACATAGACAAGATGATCACACATATCACTAGTTGTGCAAAAGAAAAGCATAAAACTGTCCCGGGCACGCCTAAGAAACCTGCATAACACACTGATCAGTCATGCAAAAGAGCAGAAATGTAAACAAGCAGGAATTGAAATGTATGTACAGCTACCTAAAACACAGTAATTAAAAGCATTATATACATGAAATAAGAAAACGAAATGCGAGAAACTAAAATACTGTACAGGCCTTAGTAAACAGAGGCCCTCTGCCTACTCCAGCTGTTCAAAGATCAATCACACGCGTAAATGAAATAACAGTCTTCTCATGTATTGCGCATAAAATAAGTAAATACAGTGGGAGTTCAAAGGTATAAAAACAGCAGCTAACAACTAACAACTCACAACTAACTTGTCCAACGTTCAAAGACGCTCTATTTATAATTGCAGAAGGTAAACTAGCTTAATGAAATTTAAGTGATTTGAATAGCTGAATTGAAACACGTAGTCCTGCTACATCCTCGGATCTAGGCAACAGTCATCGTGGGCATTCAATCCGCTGTTGGATTGTGTCTCCCACTACTTTCATAGCTGAGGACGATGCCACCTATTCCCCACGCGCTCTAAAACAGAACATGCAGAGCCGTGCCACCGCCAATGACCTCTGTTTGACCGAAGTTGCCTCCTCATTGACCACGGGCTTGGATGACTGGTTTGGATGATCTGGAGGGACACACACCATGTCCTCGGTTCCACGAACTTGCCCATGTGGCTCTTCTTCCCGGAGGACACCTGGAACATAGCGTTTAATAAAACAACTGCGGAATCCGAGTTTGGCTGCGGAAACCGGGATCAGCTGCGGAAAACCCTGTGTAAACCCTGCATGAGCTGTAGAAACGCAACACCTTGGACCAAAATTCTAAACCAAACACAGTCATTAACATAATTAGAAAATCATGTAAAAAGTTCTATAATACAACGATTTGAGCAAATTGATGGAGGGAATGAGTGGCAAAATAGGAAAAAGAGGCTGGGAGGATGTGTAAAGAAGTGTAATTTTGAGGCTCAACATACCCCCACTGTGAAGGTGTTGCATGTCCTCATGCAACCAAAACTTTATCATTGTTCTTAATCCATGTGCTCAGATGCTTCTGCCAAAACATCTAGCCTTCTTCTCTTTCTCCTTGTTGCCAAAATTGCTCTCGGTTTCTTGACTAGACATCTGAACCTTAGATTGATTAATGCCCTGCTGAGTTTCTTACATTTCCCTTTCAATTTTCTGTTCTTTTTATGCCAAAGTCCCAATTGAAGCATTGTATTGTCATGGACCATTTTGTCCACTTTGCTTTGTTCTTTCAATGCTTCATTTTCTTGTTTGATATGCTGATTCAGGACTTCCAGTTCAAACACCTCCTGTTTTAAAGATTTGAACTGTTCATCAAGAGGCACTATAGTGCTTGGACTAGCAACTGATTGCTCCAAGGCTTCCAAATAATCATATAACTCCTGCTGGTCAGGGTCAATCTCAGGTGTCCTTCTTGGCCTATGATCAAAATTAATTTCTGTTTGAGGTTCTGTTTGAAAGGGACTCTCCTCACATGGAGGAGTGGACTCAGGGCCAAGTTGAACTGGAGTCTTTTCAGGTGTAGTTTCTCCCAAGTCAATGAAATGTGACTGTTTTCCTTTGGTCACACTCATTTTTCCCTTCAGCCTACTGCTTCTTCTCACTTGTACATTAGTGCTCTTTTGCTGGGCACTCTGTTTCTCTTTCTGTTTCCTCTTCAAGAGGGCAGCGGCTTGAAGTTGTGCTAATCTATCAGCCAAGGTTTGGGAGTCTTCTTCTACTGAAGGTTCAGGTGATGGTGATGGTTCATGAGCAATTGTCTTCCCTTTATTCTTTTTCTGTTTCTCTTCTTCCTGGGTAGTTTCCTGAGTTTGCACAATAGGTGGGTCCTGGACAGCAACATCCTTTTTCATTCTCCTACTTCCTTTTGGGATTTTAGGAGGATTACTAGCGGAAGCTTCAGTCACTTCTTGGAAATGATTCCTGACCAAAAACTTTTCCCATGTATCCTTGTGATTTTTCAATTGTTCTTCTATAATAATTATAATGAGGCCGTGATGATATAAGTGGGGTTCAATATGGCCTACATTCTTTTGGACAGTGGAACTCATTTTCTTTAGGCTTCTTAGCAAAAAGTAGGGTAGATTGATGGCATGGCCTTCCATAAAATTCATCATAATCCTTGCATGGTACATATACATGGTACCAAAGCGGCCCTCACATGTAATAAACTTTTGAACAAGCAATAGCAATGCAGTCCATTCTTCTTTGATTATATGTACGAGAATCCCTTTAGTAAATATTGAAGTGTCCATACCTGGGTTCTTGAGCATATTCTTCCATGCCTGATCTTCCACTCCTCTGTTCTTGAACCATCTATCTCCCACCTGAGGTAGACTGGTTGCTGTGGCTATTGTATTCTTTGTTATTATAAACTTCAGGTCCCCTACTTCCACGGTATTTCCATTGAAGGACCGAGCAAATGCCTTCGTTACCTCTTTGTCATATCCTCTAAATTTTTCAATGAACTTTAACCATTTTTCTTTTTTCAATGCCTCCTTCGTCTGAGGATATCCTTCTAAATATTTCGGACCTTCGGGTTCAGCTCTAAGCAGCTTTCCCATCTTCAGCTCTCACTCTTCGGCTGAAATTTTGACTATATATGACTACTCAGGGAGGATGCTTAACTAAAAAATGGATGAATTACGGCTGTAAGTGAAATAGCCGCAATGCAAAGTGTTTTACATACTGTAGGTGGGATTTGGAGCAGAGCTATGGAGTTTACAACGGAAATGGGAGTGAAAATGGTGTGCGGATGAGGGTGTAAAACACAAGAATGAGTTCAAATGCATGCGGAAATGGAGTGATAAGGGTATGCAATAATTGCCAAATCCTTTAGAGCCAAGTGGCTTCGCACACGTATCAGTATTGGCTGCGGAAATCATGTAGTGAAGAGACGTAGTGTAATAGGTCACTTCCTTGTACAGCCAATAAATGAAACAGCAGTCCCATTTCGAGTTTAAATAAATGGTGATCATAGGACCGTTAGAAGGGTATGAGGTGGATGAAGGATTATCGTGGAGGAGAAGTGTGATGATCTTTGCCAAATCATTGCATTTAGTGGCTCTTCCACGATTTAATAATTATGCATAAAATGACATTAAATTGTTGTTTGGAAAAGATTTTGATCATACCTTCATGAGTTTGCTATTTGTTGATTAAGGTTGCTGATCCATTATTGCTGTTTGATCTTGCAGGTGCCTCATATCCTTGCTGCCCTTGGTGATGATAATGTGAACCTTTGACTGAGATTTTCCTTTAGAAACAGAGTGTTGTTAGCTGTAGAGACAGAGTCATTTCTAGCTGCGGAAACTGGTGCGAGCTGCGGAAACAGTTTCCAGCTGCGGAAACTAAGACATCTCCCTTTTAACTGCACAAAGTTAGTTAGGAAAAAAAACTAACTGAATGGAAGTAATCCTAAGAAGGATTTTTATTGTTGATATGAAATGGAGTGGATGGAATGAAGTGAAAAATGAAATGGAATGAAGTGAAATGGAATGAAAAATATGGAGTGAAGTGAAATGGAATGAAGATGGAATGATAATGGAAAGAGGGATTTTTTTTGTTTTTTGGAAAATATGGAGTGTCAGGTGTCCCTGATTTTCACCCCATATTTTCTGTATAAGACTGCCAATCTGAGATTGGTTTTCAGGCTTATACACATATTTTTTTTATTTTTTTTATTTTTTTTCAATTCAGAAAGAAACAAAGATTAGGCTGATGGGGGAGAAGAATTCTTCTCCACTAGCGTTATTGCAGAATTTTCTTGGAATACTTTGACAAAGTCCTCTTTTGAGAGTGGCTTATGATAGATTTTCAAGTGGTGGCCATTCACAATAAGAGGAGTTTGGAACTCATCAATAGTCTTGATTCAGACTGCTCCATTACTAAAGACTTCAT
>APFE030879059.1:3263-15340 GCA_000404065.3 Pinus taeda
TCATCTGAAATTTTAATATCAACAGATGATAACTGACTTACCACAATATTAAACGCATTCAAATGCTCTGTCACCGAGTCTCCATCTTTCATCCTCAGGTTATACAGCTTTTTCGGCAGGAATAGTTTATTCACCAAAGACTTAGATTGGTACAACGTCCCTAACTTGTCCCACAGAGCCTTTGTCGTAGCTTCCCCTGATACATTCAGCAATACTGAATCTGAGACACACAATCGTATTGTGCTCTTTGCCTTCCGATACAACTTCTTCCATTCTTCATCGGTCACTCCCATTGGTTTAGTACCAAGATCTACCGCGATCCATTGATCTTTATCCACCAACAGATCCTCCATCTTGACTTTCCACAACTCAAAAATCTGACCATTTAACTTCTCAATCTCTATCTTTCCACTGCTTGCCATCTTATTTCACCACCAGGATTGATCTCGCAGATCTCCCACTAAACAGGGTCTACCACAGGCCCGACTGAAAGCCCTCAGCAACAAAGGCGTCCCCTTGAAGCCAAAACAGCTCTGATACCAAATGTAGGTTTTAACCCTGTACAGAAATTACCTGCATATGAATTCTAAATCACAGGAAAAATAAAAAGGCGAGAGCATAACACATAAAACACATATACACAGAGATTTCCCACTGGATCTCAAAACCGAGACTACCAGCTTGATTTTTCATTATGTTCCTTTCAATGTTACAATACATATTTATAAATGTCAAGCCTCCAATACCATGGACCGAAAACCATCGCCTCCAATACCATGGACCGAAAACCATCGCGTCCAAAACATGTGCGAAAATCATGCACAAAACCATAGGTGGGCCCGCCCAACCTAACATAGGGTCCAAAACCAAAATTTTCCAGGGCGCTGCCCCAAACCCCATAAAGTGGGGTTACGGGTACCCCTCAAACCCCCTGTTAACTATGTGGAAAGAATATAACACAACCCAGCACCATGTTGTCTTCTTCTTCGTACTCCTCCTCTTCTTCTGAATTAGATGGTTCAACCTCTGAATCTGTTGGTTCGTCTTTGACTTTGCCTCCTCCACTACCTCTGTCGGAACCTAAGCCCAAAAGTGTATTGTTAACTTATTCTCCTTGTAGGAAAATAAGAGGTTCCTCGTCGTTCTTAACAGCTTATGCTAGCTCTTCAAGAGTGGAGAGGGTTACTTCTTCAACATACGAGACTATCACTCCTGTGGGTGTAGTCTTTTTCTTCCTCTACGAAGAGGGAAGATTGTGTACTCATGGGATCAATCCAATAGATTTGGAAAACTGACGGGTGATGGGACAGACAAAGCAAGGGTGATGATATGAAATTTCTTGTTCATGTCTAGGAGCTGAGGAGTAACCAACTTCAGAGTTGCACGTGGGAGAGACGGAGTTTGTGTTACTTCCTTGACCAACTGATTGATACATGGGCTTGAGAGGACATTCAACCATAAATAGTTGGTGCCCCTCCCTCTAGCACCAGAAATGTTGACAGTGTTGGACCTGCCAAAATTCATGGGATCTCCCAGGTATGAAGTCCCAACTAGACCTCATGTTGTTTGGTGTAGGAGTCCCATCTGGTACGATGGCCTAGTTTCCATTATCTTAAATATTTGCCTTAGCTCTTACTGTTCAACACATGAGAGTGTTATGCTTGTAACTTCAAGAGAGCGAGGTGAGTATTCTTGGTGAGTGTGTAATGTAACTCTATGTCCAGGTTCTCTTACTATCAAAAGGGGGAATTAGAGTGAGCCTCTTGATGAGAGGGAATTGTCCCAACCCAAGAAGAAACAAATGTGAACAACAACAAGGGTCTATCCAACATCCAGCGGAATAGTCCACACTAGACGCAGTAGTTGTGAAAACCAAATTTCAAGGGAAAACACGTACACCGTCCAGTGGAATAATCCGCACGGGGGTGACAGTGGTTAAAAACAAGAAAATAGAAATATGGTCTATCTAATGTCTCGTGGAGTATTCCACACGAACAAGACAATGATGATAAACAATACAACACATCTTCAACAATATGAGTACTACAATAACCAAAGTATTTAAGCTATCTTAGTACATGTTAAGAAAACATGCATTACACACGTTCAAAGAATAGCCTTACAAACATATACAAAACATGCGTGAAAGCATGCTAACCTGAGACAAGCTTCCGAATTAAGCAAAATATCCAAGACACACTTGTACACCATAAATCACTAGTCCCAAAAGTGGGATGTTGGAGCCACTGCTCGCTCCTCAAAGAGCATACTACAAACTCTCAAGGCTATGTGAGAGGATCTAAGGTGAAAAGTCCTTTGCTCATACACTGAGGGGGTATATATATAGCCAAGGGGGAATATGACCCTTGTGACTCTTCAACTTCCCTCATGACTGTTTGACTTCCTATGAATTTTCGACTTTACATGACTCTTCAACATCATATGTGTGTCTCTTGGACTTCCACTTTACATTACATTGATTACAACAAGTATGGCCCATAGTAGAAATGTGGCTGAGACAACTCATGACACAACTCAACATGACATTGTTGACATGTACTGGCTGACTATGGTGTCCGTGTCGAGCTGATGTGTTTCTAAGTGATGGTGTGGTCTTGGTGTAACATGTCTTCACCTCCAAATGGAACAATGCATAGGGTCTTTAATGGTCTTGGTCTTTGCTTGATGATGCATGTATATGTTTCCCTTTCGCTTACTTGCTCAATGTGCTTCGTGCATCTGTTCGACTATGAGAAATAATTCTATCATGTGCATCTTCTTCATCTCGTTTGTCATTCCGCCATGTTTCATCAATGAACCTATTCCTGTAATTACTCATGATGAGACAACATCAAATCCAAAAAATGTCCTAGTCTAACAAGATGCATGGTTTTCTGTTTCAGTGCAGGTGATCGAGAGAGGGGAAAAGCAATGAAACTACATAGAGCACAACATAGGCCAGGATGTGAGGCTTTGGAGCATTATCAGGAAAAAATGCATATATTTAACTGGGAGGAAAATTTGTGCAATTTGTGATAGCAGTGACAACTTTGGGGAAAAACCCAGCTAGGAGGTAAAATTACGTAGTTTCCGAGAGGAAGGCCAGGTAGGGTGTTAGGGAATTGCTGGACCAATCTGCGCAATTTTCAATGGGAGCACTAGGCAGATCATCTAGCTGGGATCTGCACATTTTCTTTAGGAAAGATAGTGCAGGTAGCAGGAGGCACTAGTAGAAAAATCTGCGATATTTTCCAGAGGAGAACAAGATCGGGCTACGGGAGCTATTGGTCAAAATTTCACACTTTTGGGAGACACTCTGGGCCCAGACATAACCTTAAAATTTCAGAGTGGGACAAAAGGTCAGGTGATAGTCAGATTTGCACAATTTTCTATGTGAGAACAAAATAGGCCAGCAGGGAAGCCTGCCTGACAGATATGTGCAGTTTCTGAGCTGATTGCAGAGCAGGGTAGAAGGGAAAGTGAAAGACAACTCTGTGCAATTTTTGGGTTGATTGTAGAGAAGACTAGTAGGGAAGCATGCCTGGAATATCTGCGCAAATTCCTGGGACAGTCTAGTGACAGGCAATAGATGCCTATCCCACAGTTATGCGCAATTTCTGTAGGCATTGCAAGGCAGTTAGACTGGACAGGTTCTGCATAGTTTTGGAAATTAATACAGTCCTCGATCATAGCTCAAGTCAATTTTTCCTATTGACCAATGGGAGGCTTGATGGGAGATATTGTGGGAAGCACAGACTGGATCGGGTTCTGGGACAACTCCTGCGCAGTTCTGGGAGACCTTCAGCTGGCTCATTTCTAGAATCTCACAGTGCAAGATGCCTAGAGGATAGCTTCAAGCTCTATGCAGTTCTGGGTAGCAGTGCGAGCTCATTGAGATCAGGGTCTGATTTAAGGAGGGTTGTCCGATTGATATATTTTCATGAAAATGAATAAGTTTGAAATCAAGTGTACTTGTGCATACATGACAATGTGATCACACACTTAGCATGACTTGAAAACAAGACACCTCAAACCAACAAGACAAACATGTGCTCAGTGAGACTGACTTAAAGGTTAAGAGCGAGAAGTGCAATAGTTGAGATATGTCTTCGAACGACCGTGATGAGACTTGCGCGACAATGCTTACAAATTTTTGTGTGAGTGTGACCGATGTCGACAGAGAAAAAAAAAACTCATGCACACAAACACAACCTTTAAAAATTCTAAAACAAACTCAAAAGCATGACATAACGATAAACATACTAAAGGATGACTGGTGGTTGATCAAGAAAAAAGGGTGTGAAGACTCGACAAGAGCTTATGGGATGAGCCTGAGTGTTTGTGACCATCAAGGGAAAAACCAAGGAAGGCTCTGGAATTTGGATGCATGCCAAAATTTTGGAGGGTGTCGCATTTGCTACAACAATTTGGTAGGTTATAATTATGGTTATTGGCATAGAGAAGGTTGTATATAAAGAGATAGGTTGACACTTAATCTATTGAGTTTGGGAAAAAAATTGTAAATATGTAAATATAGAGTTATAGTAGGAAGAGGCTTAGGATTTTCACCATTCCATTTATATTTAATTATGTTCATTTGAATGAAATGAATCAATTCGGGAGTTATCATTTTGGCCTGACATGATATCAGAGCGCATGTCCCAAATTTGGATTCTAATTCCCTTATAACTCCTCTTCCATCCACTCTTTGTTTCATTATTGTCAACGTTGGCATACCTAGCCTAAACTTGGTTGTTTCATCACTATCATTATTGATATCCCTGGTCTAAACATGGCCGTTTCAATAATGTCATCATTAGAATCTTTGGCCTTAACTTGGTCGTTTCATTGTTATCACCTCTAGCCTGAACTTGGTTATTTCCTCGCAGACTAGCATTTGTCCCTATGATATCATCTAATGGATTGCATGTTAGAAGAGACTGGAATTATTATGCACTACTAGAGCTAACGTGACTAATAAAACATATTGTCTTGAATTGATGGGTACAAATAAGTTAACAATGCTTCCAATCTTGCTAAAGATACCTCTTATATAAAAATAAGTATAGCATTGAAAGGTTGAATGAGGATGTTGTGACTTCTATAATGGGAATACTAAATAATGGATTCGTCAATCTTTAGAAGACTATAATGTTGATGTTGTAGTAAGAGAAAAATTGTAGTTTTTTTGTGGTGTAGAAGGTTGACTTCACATCGATTTTTGTGAATATAAAGTATATTTTATCATATCATCAATATTGAGGAGTTTGAGAACCAACTCGCATTCAAAATAAATCATCACGGCTATCGACGTTCTTTGCATGACACAAAAAATATGTGAAGCTAATCCATCACTAGCAAAGAATAACAACCAATACAGGAACTTGAAGGTTGAATTCCCCATCTAACGGCCTCAAGAAATCATTGTTTTATATTCTAAACATTGTTTCTGAGCTCACTATTTCATATCCTAAACAATGTTTAATGTTTGAGATTGCTATTTAATATTCTGAACATTGTTTTCTAAATTTGAGCTCATTGGATTTGCATTTTCATGCTTGTGTTGATCTATAGTATGTGTTTATGTTGAATTGATATTACAATATGTTGGAAGGAAAATATTAATGAAGTTGCAATAAACTTGTTTTTTGTTGGGATAGAGTAGAGAACTTTTTTAAGTCCCTAGTATGTTTATGGGGATAATGATTATTTTCTTTGAATATGGTGTTTAATGCCCCAGTGGAGAGAATAGATTGTAGATTGATGAAGATGCATTCTCTCATCTCCATTATTGGTGTTGTGATGACTAGAAAACAAAATTTCCATGAATGGTCAAGAAATATTAGGCACACACCTGTCTTTTATGATCTATGGAAAGGTGTATGTGAAGGAGAAGGTGACAATACACCTTCCAAGCCCACATCAGAAAAAGAGCTCACCATATGGGAAAACAAGAATATAAAATCATATGCCTTGATTGTTTCTTATGTAAATGAAGAGGTGAGTGGTCACATAATTCCCATTACCAATACTTTTGATACATTAAAGAAGTTGAAAGATCTATATGACTCACACTCAGAGCTTGAGGTAGTCCAGTTGATGATCAAACTCTTCAACTTAGAGTTGAAGGATGATGATACCCTAGCCCTATCATATGAAATTAAAGTTATCATTCATGATGTAGAAGCCACTGGAGTTATAATGGGCATTCCTCTAACAAAAATTTTCAAGGCTCTCTATCCCACATACTCTCACTCTCTTGAATATGTACAAGCTAGTGCCCAACTTAATAATATTAGTTTTCACACTTTGGTGGAGAATTTTGTAGAAAGGGATAAAGCATCTGGGAAGAGTGAGAAAATTTCTCATTATTTTGAAGAAGTTATGTGCCTTACAAAGAAGGATTAGTCACAAAATTCTTCTAGAGGAAGAGGTGGCAGAAGAGGATGTGGAAAGAATAATAACAGAGGGGGGGGGGGGGGGGGGGGGGGGGGTAGATCTCAGTAAAGGAGGAAAATATGATGTCCATTATATTCACTGCAAAAAAAATGGACATGATGCATCCACTTGGAAACTCTATTGGGACATAACATAGCAAGAACTAAATGAAGAGAAAGGTAAAACACTAGATCTAGGGAAAGGTAAAACACTTGAATCTACTCATTATATTGTGGCACAATACAATATTGGAGTAACTAAAGATCTGTTTCATACTTCATTTTCTTCTTGGAAGGATGTATGTTTTCTTGATACAAGTGCAACTTGCCACATGAACTTCCAAAAATATTATTTTGAAAACATTAGTGATAATGTATATGGAGTTGTATACTTTGTAGAGAAGTCGGGACTCAAGCCATCCAAACTTGGTACCATTAGGCTCAAATTGCCTGGACTCCCTAACTTTCTTCTGCATGATGCTATCTACCTCATAGAGTTGTGAAGAAACTTGTTGTCCTTGGTTCACATTTTCTAGCAAGGACACTCTATTCACATATTTGATGGCAAAGTTGAGGTAAGGAAAGCATCAAACAACATACTTTTCAAGACAGGAATAGAGGAAGAAAAACTCTTGAAGATATGAGGAATGTTTACTCGTGCACATAAATGTGCATATAGTTCTCAGTATAATGATGGTACATTTCCATCTAGTATTTTACGACATGCAATATTTGGACATATGAAATATCATAGTATTTTTTTATTGAAGAGAAATGGTGCTGCTGGTTTGCCAACATTTCCCAGGAAAATTGAAGTAATGTGTTGATTGTATCTTAGGAAAACATAGCAAAAAACTATTTTCATGATCCTGTTTCCAGAGCACATAGAAAGATTGAAATGATTCCTTATAATTTGTGTGTCCTTGTGTATGTTCCTTCTGCAAATGGAAATAAATATATGAATAATTTTATTGATGACTACACTAGAATGAGTTGGGTATATTTGTTGAAGAATAAATCTGAAGCTTTTGAAACTTTCAAAAACTTTCATGCATGGATTGAAAATGATGCACAATACCATATTGGATCTATTTGTATTGATAATGGAAAATAATATACTTCAAATAAATTCAAAAACTATCCTTTCCAACATGTGATTCAACATCAAAGAACCATGTAATATAACCCTTAACATAATGGTCTAGTTGAAAGAATGAAAGGAAAATCTCAAATATGGTTCATTCAAGGATGTTTTTCAAAAATGTAAAGCTGATGTTCTAGGTTGATGTATTTCTATGTGTATTATATATTTAAAATAGATGTCCATGTCATGCTCTTGGAAAACATACTCCTTATGAAATGTGGCATCCCCACATTCCTTTGATAAGGCATCTTAGGATCTTTGGTTCCACTTGCTATTCCTTGATTCCTAAGGACCAGAGAAACAAACTTGGTGCAAGGAGTCAAAAGTATATGTTCTTGGGTTACTTAGATACCTCCAAAGAATATCATGTCTGTGATGAGGTAAATAAGAAGTTTATATTGTCTATAGATGTCATTTTTCTTGAATCTTCTAAGTCTTGCAATATTGTTGAGCCGTACCTTGATCATTTGGACAAATTCACTCATGCATTTTTTTTCAAGAATATGATAATTATATTCCACGTCTTGAAGGGGGGATCCATATCTCGGATCAATATGTGTAATCTCCTGTTGAAGAACTCTCCCCCCTCATGAATTTCCAACCACTTCTTCAAATACTGAATACACTTTGGGTGATTTGAATGAGAGGATTGGAAGGATAATTTTAAATTAAGCCCCATGTCAGTCAACATAATATCCTAGAAAATCTCAGAAAGGTCCTCCAAAATGGTTCTCTAAAGCACTTGAAAGTGTTCATCCTAATGAGGTTGGAAAGGCATGAACTAGAAGTTCCACCAGACAAAATGGAGGTGATGTAGATGATTTTGATTTAGCTATGGATATGGATGGTTCTTCACATTGTGAATTAAAGTTGACTACTAATTTTTTACCAAATTCCTTTAAATAAGATACTTCTAATGATAAATGAAAATAAGAAATGAAAAAAGTGTATGATGCTCATAAAGAATGGAACCTGGAAGTTGGTGGACCATCCAGTTGAAACCAAACCAATTGGTTGCAAGTGGGTCTTCAAGAACAAGTATAAATTAGATGGCTCACTTTAAAAACACAAGGAAAGTCTTGTGGAAAAAGGATTTACATAGAAATAAGGGGTCGATTATGAGGAACCCTCCCCCCCAAAACAAAATGGGCCACCACACGGTCTCTATTTTCCTTGACAACTCAGAATGGATGGAAATCCCATCAAATGGATTTAAAATCTTCTTTCTTGAATGGAGACCTAAAAGAAAATGTTTTTACGTCTCAACCAAAAGGTTTTGTTGTGAAAGTAAAAGTGCATAAAATATGTAAACTGTAAACTCATTAAATCCCTTTATGACCTAAAATAAGAAATATGAGCGTGGTATGAAAAATTGACTAAGAATTACTTGAAACTAAATTTCAAACACTTTGATCTTGATGATGCATATTTATTTTTCAAGAAAATTGGAAAAATCATTGTCTATATTGTGGTATATGTAGATGATCTATTGATGATAGGGAACAATTAAAATTATGTTGCATCCATAAAGAAATAATTGAAGAAAGGATTTGAGATGACATATTTAGGACATCTTCACTACTATTTGGGAATTGAAGTTACTCAACATACGAAATATAAATTGCTCTCTCAAAAGAAGTACATTGGAGATTTTTTGAAATTTTTTGGCATGGATGAATGAAATCCTTTTTCCACTCCAATGGAACAAAATTTAAAACTCACGTCTAAAGAAGGAAATTAATTTGAGGATGCAACTAAATATAGACAACTTGTAGGAAGTCTTATATACCTCACCACATGAGATCAAATTTCTGATTTGCTCTTTTTTCCATGCAATTGGGGTCATCAATGATTTCCAACAAGGGTACTCTTGTGCATTCCTAATTTAGTTGATAAGGAAGTTGTTTACTAACCTCTTACATGGAATAAATGGAATTATTCCCATGAGATTGGCACTTTCCCTTTCCTCGGTAATTTTTGGAAAGGAATTCTTCCACTAAATTTGGTCGAGAAAGTAAAGAGGTAAAAATGAATGGAGAATTTAAAGCTCAAATATCAACACAATTGTTCTAGCAAGGGTGGCTTGGGATTATTTGTAGGATGAAACCCCTTATGACTCCTCAATATTCCCCACCCATGGTATCATGGATTCTGTAAGTGCTCACACTTACTTAGTTATTAGAATTTCCTCATTAATTGAAGTACATAGTATTTACAACATTAACATGTCTAGATCACCATGGAATAATACTTAAACATCCATGCTATAAATAAAATGAAAATAATCATAATTATTTATTTTAAATCATGGGATCAAAATAGGGTTGTTACAAAGTCAGGAGTCCTCCTCCTCTCTAAAATCAATAATGTGTGAAAAAGGGTTCATGGTCCTTCTTCTACTCCAATATCAAGCTATTAAAAACTAATGAATAAAAGTGTGAATAATGGGCTGGTACATACTACTCATATTCACTCAAACGCTAAAAGTATTCAAAGGGGCTAGTGATTGCTCACTGCCCCTTCAACACCCCCCCCCACCAAATTATGAAAGTGTGAAAAATTTAAGGTGTTCCATACCTCATTACTAAAGTGTCAAAAAGAATCAGGGTTCCTTATTCTTATTCCTTGAATTTCTAAAGTGTGAGAAAGGTTCAATGCTCCCTCTCTTCCTCACTTAACTTAGAAAAGTGTGAGAAAGGTTCAGTGCTCCTTTTTCTCACTCAAATAATTGATGTGAAAAAATGAAGATGTCCCTTATTTTACTCACTGTAACTAGAAAAGTTTGAGAAAGTGTCGGTGCTCCTCTTCCACCCACCTCTAATTACCAAAGAGAGAATGGGTTGGTGCTCATTTTCCTCATATTTTTTATTTAAAAAGTGTGATAAAGAGTGTGTTGGCATTCTCCTCATCCATCATATTACTAGATTTTGAGAAAGGACCAACACTACTTCTACTCCTCCCTCAAATCACTAAAGTGTGAGAAAGGGATGATGCTCTCCCCATTTCTTGAATAACAAAATCTTGAGAATGGCTGACTCTCCTTATCTTATTACCTCAAATTACCAAGGTGCGAGAAAATGAATTTACCCCTTTTCCAACTCATTTGAATTACGAAAGTATGGGAAATGGAAAGATCTCCTTTTCCTTTTCACATAAATAATAAAAATGTGAGTATGGATCATTGCTTCTTCTTCTTTTCCTTCAAATTATGAAATTGTGAGAAAATTTCAATATTATTTCTGCTCCTAAATGAAATTACAAGTGTAAGAAAGGGCTTTTAACCCTTCTCCTCCTTCCTTGAATCACTTAAGTGTGTGAAAGGGTTATTACTCTCCCTCTTTTTATCTCAAATTATAAAAGTGTGAGAATGCATCAATGCTTATTTTCCTCCTCACTCATGTTATAAATGCATGTGAAAGGGATAATATTACTCCTCCTCCTCACTCAAATAATAGAAGTGTGAGAAATAGGTAGTACTCTTCCTCTCATAAATTCTAAGTGTTAGGAAGATTAGATGTTCCTTCTTGATGCAGGAGCATTAGACCAAGCTCATGGTGGAAAACGAAGGGGGCTTGACAATGTGGTGGATTCAACACATGTTGAGCTGGAAAATTCGATTTTGTCTCCTTTAATGAGATTTTGAATAATGTAAATATAAAATTGAATAAGTTGTAGAGTATAGGAAATGAAGATTCATTTTTGTTGTGTCTTTTTGACTTCCCTCAATTAGACAAAAGGGGAAGTGAATCAATTTCCAAGGATGTGAACAAGAGGATATTAGATTGGAGAGGAGGGGAGATTCTTCCCGTGCCTCAAACCTTTACTTGTGAAATAAATAAAATAAATGTGCAACATCTTCATTCCATAGTTGTAAGTTATTTATATGTGTTGTTATCTTCGTGTTCGAATTGTATATACAATTGATTTAATTCTAGAATTAGTGTGACCCTAGGCCTATAACATTATGCGTTGGTGGATGTTCGATTTCTATGTTGTGGTCAGTAGGCATAATTGTTATTGTGACCCAAACCATTAGTTTACAATGTCTCTATTTTGTAGGAAGTGACATGGGTTTTCTAAAGAGGGACGACCCATCAAGTCGATAAGGGGATGTTGGTGTTGGATGCAAAGAGGCAGGAACAAAACATTTTTGGAGTAGAAAAGTGTAGGAATGCAAGTAATTTGAGCGTTGAGACAAAGCATTTGGCCTGAACATTGTCACACCTGTGTTGTTGGGAGATTGAGCATAAACCTTGGTAGCTAAGACAAGGGAGATAAAAACCTGAGCGTGGAAGGTGTGATTAAGATAGCGAGAGATTGTTTTGACATAGGATCGACACTAGTACAAAATGACTAATTAGTTACTAAAAAATAGCTAAAATTTTCATGCCAACGACCATTTTTCAGTCGGTGACCAATAGTAGCTAATTTACAGTATCTTATAACACGACCATATTTTAATCATTTTTAGCTTAGCCATTAATTGGTTTCTTCAA
>APFE030879059.1:29316-61377 GCA_000404065.3 Pinus taeda
AAAATACATAAAATAATTTTTCATTGAAAAATATATTTTTAAAATTACAAATTATTAGAGATAAATAATACAAATTTGGCTCATCTATGCACCATGTGAGGATGAATAAGTCTTTACGGAAGGATAACCTTTCAACCAATCTTTCATAGCCTTTCATTCCCCTATCACTTGTAAGTTTAGATTGCTTGACACAACTAAGATGACTAACATAAAAATTTGATGCATATTATTGTAGTTATGTAGTTGTATTTTTGTTAGGACTAAATTAGTCATTCATGTTAGTCATTTTTAGTTCTATTATTTGTTAGCTAGTCACATATTTTAACTCGTGACTAAATTGGTGATTAATGTTAGTCGTTTTTAGTTCAGTCACTTAAAATTTCTCATTTTTTGTAGTATTTCACTTGGAAAAGTTGTGGTGACTAACGTTTTTAGTCACCTAGTCACTAATTTCTTATTTTCTACTAGTGCGAATCACTTCATATTCCCAAGGGCTACAACAAAGTTTATAGAGGCACTATGAAAATATTTTACAATGCCTACAACCAATTTATTTTTGCACTATGTTGTGCCTAGATTGCCTTTCGGGCTACCTTCGGCCATCAACTTTTGGTATCAGAGAGGGTTTGAATTAGGGCTACATTTGTGATAGAGCTTCATTTGATATTGGTGGTGTTTTCTATGGAAAAGGGAGATGGAAATACAAGCAAGAAGAGCACAAGGTTGTGGAGGGAGACCCATAGCTAATGCAGAGATCCAAAACGAGATACAAAGGAAACAAGCTCATTTAGAGGCCACGAATACCAGTAGTCAGGGAGAACTTGAGGCTAGAGATGACAACATATCGTAGGAAGAATCTACAAAAAAAATATTAGCACCCATGGATGAGCCTCTGGAAGTTAAGTTGTTGAGGTCAGTGCTAAGCTCAAGTTCTAGACCAAAATTTGAGTTGTCCACCTATGATGGTAGACTGGTAGCCAATAATTTGATGGATTAGATTAGTGAACTAGACAATTATTTTGAGTACGAGGAGATTGAAGAATATAAGAAGATAAAATTTGACATAACTAGGTTGAAAGGCCATGCTGCATTATGATGGGACAATGTACAAGATGAAAGAAGGAAAAATGGGAAACCATTGATTAAAAGTTGGGATAGGATGATAGAAAATATGAAGGGGAAGTTTCTGCCAAAATACTATTATCTATACCTCTACAAAAAAGTGCATAACCTCAAGAAAAGGTTGCTAACAGTTAGAGAATATACTAAGGATTTTTATAGGGTGAACTTGAGGGAAGGTTATGTAGAAGACAACCTAGAGAAAAAACAAGGTACATCAATGGATTGAAGCTAGAGATTCAAGATGAAATTAATATGCTTTCTCCCTAGACGATGGAAGAAGAATACCAATTTTCCTTGAGGGTGAAAGAAAAGATAATGAGGAATCATAATTAAAGCATAGGTTATGGTTTTGTTAAGGGAAAAGGATAGACAACTGGAAGAGGGAAGGATCCAACCAAAAAGAAAATGATGCAGGTAACCCAAGACAACAAGGAAAATAAGGAAAATAAGGTGACTCCATAAGAGGATGACCTTACTAGAGAGGTAGAGGTAGAGGAAGAGGCAAAAAATTGTCTACCAGTGCTATAAATGTGGGAAACTAGGTCACATATCTTTTGAGTGTCCTAAGAATGAAAAGGGAGGATAGAGAGATGCATATGTAGCTCATCCAAAAGAAGTAGAAGCACAAACACCTATGGAAGAAAATGCACTAGATATGGGAGAATATTTAATGATGAATAAGCTCTTGTTGAATCCATCTAAGGAGACTATTGAACCAACACAAAGAAAATCCTTGTTTAGGATGCTTTGCAAGGCCAAAGGAAAATGTTGCAAAGTGGTGATTGATAGTGGGAACACCGACAATCTAGTTTCCATAGAAATGGTGGAAAAACATGGATTAAAAAGGCTAAAGAATCCAACACCATATAAAGTATCATGGTTGCAGAAAGGTAACCAATTGTTGGTAGGTGAGCATAACAAAGTAGAGTTCCAGATAGGCTAATATAAGGATAACATAGTTTGTGACATCATGCCAATGGATGTCTATCACCTTCTTTTGGGATAACCTTGGAAATTTCATAGGAAAGTGGTGCATGATGGACAAAACAAGACCTATAACTTTGAAAATGATGGCATCAAGCACATCCTTGTACCATTGAAGGAAGAAAGTAAAACTCTGAAAAATGGCTCAAAATCACTGTTGTTAGGATGAAAAGAATTTATGCAACAAATGAAGGAAGAAAAGGTCATCTATGCGGTTGCTACAATCCAAAAGTAATACTTCTGCACACTGAAATGATAGATTTACCTATTGAGATTCAAGAGATGTTGAATGAGTTTAGTGATATCGTGGTAGATTAATTTCCAAGTGAGATGCCACCTAGGAGAAGTGTCAGCCATCACATAGACTTGATATCAAGCGCAAGTCTTCCAAACAAAGCTGCTTACTGAATGACACCTAAGGAGAATGAAGAGATAAGGAAGCAGGTTCAAAGACTGTTGGACAAAGGATTGATAAGGGAAAGATTGAGTCTGTGCACTATACTTGTAGTATTTAGTCCAAAAAAGGATGGAGAATGGAGGATGTGCATAGATTCCAAAGCAATCAACAAGATTAAAATCAAGTACATATTTCCATTCCCATGAATGGATGACATGATGGAATGTTTGAGTGGGAAAACCTAATTTTCAAAGGTTGATTTGAAGAGTGGTTACCATCACATCCTGATCAGAGAAGGGTACGAGTGGAAGACAACTTTCAGGACCAATAATGGACTATATGAATGGTTGGTCATGCCGTTTGGACTAAAAAATTTGCCAAGCACCTTCATGTGGTTGATGAATGAGGTCTTGACGGATTTCTTCGGTAAGTTTGTTATTGTTTATTTAGATGATATTTTTATTTTCATCCGAACAAAGGAAGAACACCTTAGGCATGTAAGATATGTTCGAGAAAGGTTGCAACAAAAGAAAATGTTGATTAACTTGAATAAGTGTACTTTCATGAGGTCTGAGTTGGAATACCTAGGCTTTGTTATTTCAAAGGATGCACTGAAAATGGATCTGGAGAAAATAGAGGCAATTGTGAGTTGGCATTCACCCAAGAACATTTTTGAAGTTAGGAGTTTTCATGGTTTAGCTAGATTCTATTGAAAGTTCATTAATAATTTCAGTGGTATTTGTGCACCTATTGTTGAGAGAATAAAGAAGTATAGATAATCATTTTGTTGGACAACAACAATAGAGAAAAGTTTCCAGCTCTTAAAGAAAAATATCATTGAGAAGATGGTGTTGATGCTACCTCACTTCAATCAACTTTTCCAAGTCATATGTGATGCTAGTGGTACAACCATTGGAGCATTATTGGATCAAGAAGGAAAACTTGTTGCATATTTCAGTGAGAAGTTGAATGACTCAAAGAAGAAATACTCTTGTTATGAAAAGGAATCGTTGGCATTATGATGCATGTGTTTTCCTTGATGGAAACTCACTTGTAACAAAATTCATAGGTCAACTGAGAGGTGACATAATGAATACAACAAAATACTATAATGAATACATATGTGACAGAATGCATGATAGTTGAAAGAATAACTTCGGCGTAAATCACATGTAGACAAGCATTTGTTGACGCGTTTCGAACCAACCAGTGTGGTTCATCGTCAGGACAAGTTGAAGAAACCGATCCAGCTTAGCATGTTAAATAGTCTGAGCAGAGACTCCAACGGCTAAATTGACTAATGGCTAATTTTGACCTTATAATGCATGATAGTTCAGAAGATTCAGTTTAGAGAAATGACAAAGTTGGAAGTTCAAGAACTATACGCAGGTTCTGTTAAGTCAAGTCACGTATGCACGTGAGTTTAGTGAAGAAAAGTAGCATATGGTTTTTTTACCATGGTATTCTAAATACCAAGGGTCCTTACCATGGTATTGACCCATAGTAATGAGCGAGACAACGAATATTGATCTCGTCAAATATTACCACCGACACTAATGTAGTTTTAACCCGTGGTATTGGATAAGGGCTAAACTATATAAATATGTGAAGATCAAAGTCCTAAGTGTGGAAGTGAAATGGTTTTTTTGATGAAAACTTCAATCTGAAGTATATTTTCATTGTAAGGGCCATAATTCTCACATTGATCTGAAATAATTTTGCACCGATGAATACAATGATGGATTAGGATCATGAGACCTGAAATGAATTTTCATTGTATGATCTGCTCATGGATTGACTAGATCTAAGTATTGACGCATGTTTTTATCTATGATTATTATGATCTGGTTCTTTCTAAAGTTCTGAAGAGATACAAAATTTTAGGTCTAAATTTGCAGATCTATACACTAGTTGGTTTCAGGAAAAGCGTGTATACACGCGGGTTCACTTCTGCAAAGTCACATATATAAAGTAAGGGTTTTTGTTCATAAATTACTGATCAACCTTATCAATGTTTTTGTTTCTCCACTATCTACCAATGATGTCCTCATGTTGATATGGGTTGAGTGATAATGTCTAAAGTAGATATGATTGAATGATGAAGTTGAATTTGGTTATTAATTGATTGAGGAATGTTAAGATTACTTGCTGATTGTGATTGAAGATCAAAGATAGTTATGTGATTGGTTCAGAGTGTTGGAGTAGATCTAAGTATTATTCAGTGTTCTTTTCATAAATTACAATGGTCAAGTTTTCTGTTTTTTATATATTAAGATTTGTACGTGGGTTTCTCTACAAAAAAGCGCATATGCACACGGGTTGACTTAAGTGAAGTAGAGTATACATTTTGGAAAATGAATGATCAAGGTTGCAATTGATTATGTGTATTGATGTAGTATTTTGAGTTCAATCCTGTGTACTGGTTACAGTGATATGATTGTTCCAGTTGATTGGTTGAGTTTTGATTAAATGTTAGTTGTTTGGGTTTTAATGATTGGTTGATTCTCAAATATTGATGGTTTTATTATAGTGATGATTGAACATAAGTGTTGATATTGGAAAAAGTGTGAAAATTTATGAAACGTGGTCCATGGATGTTGTTGAGGGTTGGAGCCTTCAGTGAGGAAGTCGGAGCTTCCTTCTAGTAGTAGTTGGTGATCAGATCAAGGGGCTGGATCTCCCTTCCAGTAGGAATTGGAGAATGAGTGAAGATTGTAGCCTTCAGTAGGTGGGTGTACTGATATGAATTTGCACCAGTACAAGAATTTAAGAAGTTTTTTATATTAATAAGTTTTGAAGACCGAGACGACAACAATGGTGTTTTTCTCCCACATTAGGTTTCCAGCTTAAATCCTGGTGTTCATGTGTGTTTACTTATGTGTGATACTTCATTCTATTCTTACTGCACCTGTTTACTACTTATCAAATTCCTGATAAATCTCTTACATTCTGGTTCAAAGTTTAACAGATAAAGAATTAGTTATTGTACAAGTTTATTGAGAATACACTAGTTTCTTTTACAACAATCACGTATATATGCTAGTTGGGTTTAGTCAAGTCATGTATACATTTCAGAAAAGAAAATTATTATTGTAAGTTTTAAAATATTGATTCACCACCCTCTCAGTATTTTTCCCAACAATTGGTATTAGAGCAGGTCCTTCAAGAGAAGCTTGATTGCTTGAAGGAAGATCTCCCAAGATGAGCAATCAAGACGGGTCGACATATATTAGACCACCACTCTTCAACGGAAATAATTTTATATATTGGAAGACAAAAACCATATCCTATATTCAGTCTCTTGGAGAAGATGTTTGGGCAATTGTTGAAGGAGGTTACCAATATCTAGCTGGAGTTCCCACAGATGCAACATAAAAGAATAGGTATGAAACCAATGCCAAAGTTGTCAATGCTTTATTGGGAAGTCCGCCAGAATTAGAATTTGTCAAAGTTATGTAGCTAAACACAACAAAATAAATATGGGACATAATCATTCAAAGTTATGAAGGAAATACCAAGGTAAAAAGTGTTAAACTCCAAACTCTCAGAATTCAATATGAAACTCTTAGAGTGCATAATGATGAAAGTATTTCCAATTTATTTCTATGTATAGACAAGATTGTCAATCGCATGAAAAATCTGGGTGAAGAAATAAAGGACACTACTTTAGTAGATAAAATTTTAAGATCTCCAACTCCTAAACTTGAGTCAAAGTGTCTTCCATTGAAGAGAAGCGGGATCTGCAGACTCTTACTATTGTTCAACTTCATGGGATCTTGACTAATTTTGAAATGAGGAAAGGAGGTCGCTCAGAAGTCAAAGAAGCCGCATTTAAAGCATCTGCAAATGGAAAAGAAAATGAAGAACGCAAGGAATCATGATACATATCAGAAGAAGATGAGGTGAACTTTGTAAAGAAACTTCAATTGGGCACCAAAAGGTTTAGAGGTAAGCTTCCCTTCAAATGTTTTGCTTGTAGTAGAGTTGGTCATTATGCTGCTAAATGTCCTCATAAAGATAACCATGACAAAGGGAAGGATTCTGCAAAAGGTAATAGGATACAATTTTATATTAAAAGAAGTTATTATACTCATGAAGATAGTGATGGCTTGTCAAATAGTGAAGAAGGTGAATCTAATCAAGATATTAAATTACTAATGGCTTTTGAGAATAATACTAATGAGTCTAATGATAAATTTGTGGATGCATTAGAAGAAAAATATTTCTTTGAAGAAATTTCTCAACTCAAAAGTTTCTTGGAAGAAAAAAAGTAGCCATAGATACTTTGAAGGATCAACTCATAGAAAAAGAAAAGCATAATGAGAAGTTAGAATGTGAAGTAGTAAGTCTAATAAAGGAACTTGAGAAAATAAAAACTTTGAAGCTTATATTTGCTAAAGGATCTGAAACCTTAGACGAAATTAGCAAGGTACAATGCTCTCCTCTTATGAATACAGGTCTGGGATACACTGGAGAAACATCTCAACTAGAAAAGTCTTCAGCCACCACCAGAATCTATCTAAATGCAGCAAAAACTAGTTAGGAAAGGTTTAGTAATGCAACAAAAACCAGTTAGTAAAGCTTTAGTAATGTAGCAAAACGCAGTCAGCAAAGCTCCATTCCTCAACAAAAGAATAAAAGTAGTCCATAGGTAAATCATGTTCACTCCAATCCAAGGATGAAAAAAAAACAGAAGCACCAGTCAAAAGGTAAACAATACCAGAATATTCTATGGTCACAGAAACTTATTCTTTAATGGACAATGTTTCTCATGTCATAATTTTGGTCATAAGGCTAATCAATGTGTTGCATACAAAACTCTCATGATTAGAGGAGAAAGAAAACAAAGGAATGAGAAAGGAGTCAAGAAGAACTCTTATAATATCTTCTCACCTCTTACAGATAAAATTGAATTCTCAGTTTACAATAAATTTGGACATGAAGAGTCTGAATGCAGGAGCAAATTACAACCAACATCTCAAAAGGAGAAACTATCAACAAATTCTAAGGTATGCAAAAGGATGGAGTTACAGTTTGAAAGTTTTGGCATAGCATTGTTTGAAGAAGTAAAATAAAATCAATGGTACATTGATAGTAGATGCTCAAAACACATGACATGTGATAAACATAAAATTATTTCATACAATGCTTTAGAGAAAGAAAAGAATGTCACTTTTGGAAATGACTCACTTGATGTCATTAAGGGTAACAGATCTGTTTTTCTAAAAGAAAATGTTAAATATGGTAATGTTATGTATGTTGATGGATTAAAGCATAACTTTTTGAGTACTAGCCAAATGTGTGATCAAGGAAATGAGGTGGTATTCTGATCACAAGAATGTGTGGTTCATGAACTTGAAACAGGAAAGACCATAATAAAAGGAACAAGAACCCCAAGAAATTTGTATATACTGAAAGGTGGTCAAGAACAATGTTACCTAGGCAAAGTAGAAGAAAATTGGTTATGGTACAAAAGGTTGGGAAATCTAAGCTTCTCTCAAATAAGAAAATCAAGAAGACTCAAAGTTGTTTATGATCTACCCTACATCACCATACCAGAAAGTACCATATGTGAGTCATGCCAATTTGGTAAGCAAACCAGAGTTCAATTCAATGCCAAAGAAGGATCAACAAGTCTCTTGAACTTATACATACTGATATGTGTGGACTAGTAAGGAAAAGGTCACCTCGTGGAGAACAATACTATATCTTATTCATTGATGACTTTTCTAGAATGTGTTGGATCGGTCTATTGAAACACAAAGATGAAGCATTTGATAGATTTAAAGTCTTCAAGGCATTAGTTGAAAATGAGTTAGATCTAAAAATCAAATGTCTCAGATTTGACCGAGGAGTAGAGTACATATCAGATGAATTATTTGATTTTTGTGAACAGCATGGCATAAAAAGACACTTTTCTGTAGCTAAAACTCCTCAACAAAATTCCGTGGTAGAAAGAATGAATAGAATTGTTCAAAAAATGTCTCATGCTATGCTTTATGAGTCTAGAACTCCTAACACCTTCTGGGGTGAATCTGCACATACTACAGTAAATATTCTCAAGAAAGCTCATGTTCATGTGAATTGTGATAAAACTATGTATGAACTTTGGTATGGTAATCCTCCCAATGTAAAGCATTTTAAAGCTTTTGGCAGCAAATGTTTCATAAAAAATAATGATGAAAAACTTGGTAGGTTTGAAGCTAGAGAAGATTAAGGAATACTTCTTGGTTACTCATCTAGAAGTAAAGGATACAAATGTTACAATAAGAGAATTCAAAAAATTGTTGAGTGCATTGATGTTGTTATTGATGAAGCATGCACGAGGCCTAAAAAGGTAACATCAACAAAAGAGGAGGATGATGATGAATTCTTTCCCACATCAAATCACAATGATATAGAAGAAGAAACTAATGAAGCAACAAAAGAAGATACATTAGACAAAGAAAAGGCTCCATCTAGGTTTGTTCAGAAGAATCATCTAGAAACTCAAATTATAGGAGAAAAAGAATATGGGGTACAAACAAGAAGAACACTTGCAGAATCTTCTAATTATCTAGCTTTATTATCCACCATTGAACCACAAAATGTAAATCAAGCTGGTAAAGATGAATGTTCGGTTAAGGACATGAATGAAAAACTTGATCCAATTGAAAAGAATGATACTTGGGAATTGGTTCCAAGGCCTCATGATAAAAATGTTATTGGGACAAAATGGATATTCAAAAATAAGTTGAATGGAAGTGGAGATGTCATTAGGAACAAAGCTAGACTTGTTTATAAAGGTTATGCTAAAAAAGAAGGTATAGACTTTGAAGAAACATTTGCACCAATAGCCAGACTTGAAGCCATAAGAATGTTTCTTACATTTTCAAGTTTTTGAAATTTCAAAGTTTATGAAATGGATGTAAAATCTGCTTTCCTTAATGGAGATATAGAAGAAGAAGTATATGTTGAACAACCAGACGGATTCATTTTGGGGAATAATGAAAACATTATATGAAAACTAAAAAAGTCTTTATATGGACTAAAAAAATCTCCATGGATATGGCATTATCATCTTGAAAAATATCTTCAACAACAAGGTTTCACAAAAGGATCCACAGACAACAACTTGTACAAAAAAAATGAGGGTGATAAATTGCTAATTGTTGTTGTTTATGTTGATGATATCATCTTTTGTAGTAATGAAGAATTTATGAGTCAAAACGTTTCTTTTGTTATGCAACAAGAATTTGAAATGTCTTTACTTGGGGAACTGGCCTATTTTCTTGGTCTGCAAGTTCAACAAGCCAAAAATGGCATCTTTCTCTCACAAACAAAATATCTCAAGAAGATTCTGAAGAACTATGGGATGGAATGTTACAAACATGTATGTACTCCCATGATGATAGGATGTAGCCTCAGTTCTAATGATGATTCTCCTACAGTAAACCAACCAGAGTACAAGTCTATGATTAGAAGTCTACTTTATCTAATAGGTATCAGACCAGATATCATGCATGCAGTTGGGATTGTTGGACGTTTCCAAGCCAATCCAAAGGAATCACATATTTAGGTAGTAAAGAGAATATTCAAATATCTTCAAGGAACCCAAGACTTTGGTCTATGGTATCCTAAAGATGTAGATCTTACCCTTCATGCATACACAGATGCGGATTGGGCTGGAAATGTTGATGACTGGAAAAGAACCAGTGGAGGTGCATTTTACATGGGGTCCCGACAGGTATCTTGATTCAACAAGAAAGAAATTTTCATTGCCTTATCTACAACATAAGAAGAATATGTAGTTTTTGCATCTTGTTTCATAGAACTTCTCTGGATGATGCAAACATTACAATATATACAAAACAAATGTTCTCCACCCATCTTCGTCCTATGTGATAATACAAGTGCTATTACTATTTCGAAAAATCCTGTTATGCACTCCAAGACCAAGCATATTCCTATTAAGTATCACTTTCTAGCAGAACAAGTTCTTGAGAAAAAGGTTAAATTTCAGTATGTTCCCTCCAAATAACAAGTTGTTGATATATTTACTAAACCTCTTCCTCGAGAAGCATCTGGATATCTCAGATAGAAATTGGGAGTTGTCTCTGTCTCATTTTGTTGTTTAATTATTCTGCTCAGTCTACAGGTGAAAATTCATAAGGTTGCTGGCTATACACGGGTTTCATGAAGTATTGTCACATATATACACGAGTTTCTTTGTAGAAATTTGTGTATGTTTTTATCATGGGGGCTTCACTCATTGAACTTATGACATAACACGTGCATTTGTGACATACTAAAAAATACTCTTAATTTGACTACATATTGGAAAACACCTCTAAAAATCACATTATTTAACCCCCTACCAATATAAATCCAATACACCTTCCCAATTTATAAAACCCCTATTTTCACTAAATATTGTATGTATCCATTTTTTTATTGACATGTTATATACCCTTTTATTTTTATATTCCTGGTATAGTGACATGATGCCTCTCTTATGACCCCACATGCATTCTATAATGCACCTTTATTCTTTTGATATACATTGTAAATGCATATTAGTTGCACCTTTCTTCTTTTGATAGACATTGTAAATGCATATTAGTTCTCCCACAATGCAATTACTTAACCCACACTCAAGCACATCTCACTATGATTTGTGGCATTTAATGGTCGAGAGGATATGTACCCTATTGAGCCACCATACCCGAGAGAGGAGAAGGTCCCCTAGTTTCCAACATACTCGAGAGAAAGAAGAGAAGTTTGCACTGCCAGAATAGATGGAAGTCCGCACAACCAGACCATGAGAGAAGGAAACATCACAACTTGACACATCCACCCAACATGCATGGTACAGTACTACAACACGATATGGCACCGAATGATACACACTGTGAGGGTTAGGCACTGCCTAATCATTAATAATACTTACTGCTTTGCCAAGGGAAGTTTGGGCTTAGAATGAAAGTAAGGTTATTATTATTTCTTTGAGGAACATGAAGTGGTAATGAAAGGCCTTGCCTTAAGGTCAATCTCTTCCTTTAGTTTAAGGGAAAGTATAACCTCAAGCTCAAAGTCAAGGTCAAGGTCAAGGTCAAGCTCTTCTTTTAGGATAGGTAACATAAGGCAGTTAGCCCTTATAGGAGATTAGGTTTCATTAGGTTTCAAGGGGCAGTGAACAAGCTACACTGATTCTACTGAACAACCCATCTAAGTAATCTAGCCATCGTTGTAGCCATATCACCATTGATGATCCTACAAGGTGCTTGTTGTGTCCTACTGATTAGTGTTGGGCTTATTGTTCTTGTTGTAATGCTCTCTATGGGTCTTTTCTGTTCCCCTTCCCTTCTTTGTTGAGCTTTGTCGTTTGACAAGAACCCCAATTTTTTTTTTTTTTTTTTCCATTGGTTGTTTCATAGTTGGAAGGTATCATGGGGGTGGATAATCTTTGAGAGATAACAGAAAGAATGAACACAACATCGAAGCGAAGAAATTCTTTCAATCTTTATAATGGAAGAGTACTATTCAATGGTAGTTGGGGAGGGAGGGCTAACCAACATGATAGTATGGAATTTCTTTGATTCCAATCGCATTCTGATAGGATGGACTTTCTTTGATTATGGATATAGAAGCATTTATTTTCCCTCCCACCTGGAGAAACATTGTTGGCTAAGGCACACAAATATCAACCATGTTTTAGGAAGATTGATTATGTACATGTATAGAAAATAACATATAAACTGATCTATATGATGATGAAAATCAATTGATGAATCTTCGTGAATAGATTTGCACCAAATAAAGTGTTTAAGAACAAGTTTAGACCCTCTAGATGTCACCTAGATGCAATATAATTAACTACAACCAAGGTTGGGGCCCCAAATCTCAAATCAAGGGTGCAATCCCAACCTAACATGCTTAGAAGAAGAGGATGGAAAAGTACCAACACATGTGCTCTGAAGGGAATAACATGAAAGCATGAAATAACCTTTTGATTCACTGTCATCTCACCAATGAGATATGGAATATCACTCATAGACTCTGCAAAATGCAACAATGGATTGGAGATAACATAGAGGCATTAAATGAATGGACTAAAACTAGAACATAAGACAAAATTTTGGTTGTAGAGGTGATCTGCTCCATTTGGCTAGCTAAAAACAATGGTGTATTCCAAAATAAACCTCAAAATGTCTACAATATTTTCTACATGTTGAAGGCAACCATTACCTTATCATGCACCTCACTAAAGACAAGGCTTCCTTGCACTCTCATACCTTTTAAATATAATTCTAAATGTCACAACCAAGCCAGACCCCACATTGGTGTATGAGACCCCTTGTGGGACAAGGGACCCACCTCCACGCAGAGATTTGACTACTAAGTCGATGAAGGCATACATGCTCTACCCCCTTTGGTTTTGAACTTGTGACCTCTTAGGAGGAAACACATGCTCTTAACCATTAGGCCCACTCAATCTAGATATAGTGGATTTCTCTTTAAGGTCTCTTTTACATAATGAGTGATTACATTGGAACCACATTGGAACTAACATCATATAGGAAATAGAAATGACCCTGGAAATAACATTAAGAACTAATATCACTTCCTTGAAATAGGAATGACCCTGACATTTCTATAATTAGAGAATACCTTGAAAATATAAGCTAAACAATATTAAAGTAATGCCTTGAACACCAAGAACCAAAAGCCTTATTGCCCTATAACGAAGAAACCTATGCAAGATCAAATTCAAGGCCTAAAATTTCAATGAAACAAAAGGCATAAAGTTTTGTGCCGTCGAGCAAAAATTAAATCCACACTTCCCCTAAACTCTACAAGGGCGCTGGTTCTTGCCACTAATACAGTGAAACCCTTTGTATTTTCCATGACCATAGTTTGTAAAGAGAGGAGATACAATTCACATAAGTACCAAAACGTTGATAAGTATCTATAAAAACTACAATATCCCATAAACATTATTAACATAATTATATATAAAAATAATACCAACAACTAAAGAAGTATCATTCCCTTCCTTTCCCACCTCATTTCCTATAGGTTATCACATTCACTTCAATAGAATGTTATCCTTACTCCATCACAAAAATGTTTCATGGTCTACATAAGGTACATTTGTTATAATACATCAAGAATGCAAAGAAAGGCTTGTGGAAGATAAATCTGACACTTCAAATCAATAAATCATGCACCACTAAATCAAAATCTTTCAAGGTTAAACACAAAAAATAGCTTTAGGACCCACTCCAATAGTAAAACGGATATAAAAAATGTGGTAATTGTTTATTTTTAATTTTTAAGATGCTTTAAGGGTTCCCAATAAAATGCCTATAAATCAACTATCTCATTAAAACAAAGAACATGATCCAACAACTTGAAACTGATACTAAAACAAATATAATGAAGCCTTCCTTTGTAGAATAATAAAGACAAATGAACCATAATCAAGAAGGTGTTAGCAACACATAATTCCTAGAAAGACTCACCCCAAACAGATTCTGCATTGGTGTTACATTTGAGATTTTCTCTCGAATCCTGCTCTATTTAGGTCTCAAGCTTCATGAGGTGCAACAAGATAGAGACCTCATCTAGGTTAAAAAGCTAAAATCAACAAAACCTTGAACAAGAAAATTAGAATATTAGGGGTACAACCAAACACCTCTAGGCTTTCAAAGCTACAAATATAATGGACTCTGAGAAATAACTTTTTGCATCTCCTTGCTTCAGAGAATGTATAACAGACAATAAGAACTATAAAGCATCTAAACCTAACCATTTTCCATACTACTAATAAATTGAATATATTGAGAACTAAATATAGCTACATAACAATTCATGGATAATTTGTTACATCATAAAGAAAAGACTAATAAAATCATATGCAAGAAGCTAAAAATTGTAGTGAACATTTATAAAATGAACTAGATAAGTTAAATTTACAAAAAGTAAATTGATAAGAAATGCAAGTCAAAGAACCAAAACCATGGCAACGAATCGGTGACTATGCAACTATAGCATGAGTCACTACAAAAGCGAGGTTCCATTTTCGCTATGATATGTAGGATAACAGTAATATATCATTGCAATATTAAAGAAACACTCCTAGAGTTTTCCTTCTCTATTCAAAATCTAAACCTGGGGCAGAACTCCCAATGAATAATGTGTGAATTAAGAAGCTAACCTCCAATAATTCACAAATTTAAACCATAGAAGTTCAGCTGGATGCATTAAGTGGGGGCTCAATGGTCTGTTTTGTTGTAGTGTGGTTGGAAAGTGAACCAATCTCGTCTGCCATTTATCCTTCTTGACCTTCAATCATTTTTCCCTCGGTTCATGCATTTCCTTCACTGGCTCTGCATGTTTGACCAAGGCACAGTTCTCCAGTGTACTTGTACCATCAAAACCATTCTCCTTTGTTACATCAATTGAATCTTTCTTGGGTTCTTGAGGCTCTCCCTTACTCTCCAAATCCCTATGTTTTTCTTCATTCTCTAGCACTGAATCTTTCTTTATGTCGCCTTCTACCCCTTGTGGTGCCATCTCTTCTTCCTTCTCATCCATTTTATTTATTTCTTCAGTTTTGGACCCATGTATTTTTTCTTTGTTTTCTATTTCCCTTTTGTCATCACTCTCTTCTTCTGCTTCCTTCTTCTTATCAAGATCATCTTTTCCCTTCCCTCCTTCTTGCTTTTTTGATCAACATCTTCCCCTGTTTTATCCATATCTTCCCCATGATGGGTATCATGCATTTCCTCTTCCTTACTAGCTTCTACTTATGATTCTTGTTTCTCTGCATCTTCTGAATCTCCTTTTAATTTTCTAGATATCTTTGGTTTTTTCTTCAATTCACTTTCTGGTGTTTTGACTTGTGATTCCTTTACTTTTTCACTTATCCTTGAAGATCTCCTTGTTGGTGTTACCTCACCTATGGTAGAAAGAAAATGTCAAATTATATTTTCTAAAAGATACATGCCAATATCCTCACAAAAAGGATATGGATTTCAAACGGCAAAAAAAAAAAACAAAAACAAAAGCAAAGACATGTAAGAACACAAGTTCAGATCAGGAAAAACAAATAAAATAACAAACTTTACTTGTGCTACGAACATAATTCATATCAGGAAAAACCAATAAAATAACAAACTTTACCTATGCTCCAATTAAATTTAGAGATAGAAGGCCCTCCTGGATTTTCCTTCAAGTACTGCTTTATTGCCTTTTTTGTCTTGAATTCTTCACCTGTTGGGGTGCTAAAAACAACTTCATATTTTTTGGGTGTCCCACCCTCCTTTGGAATAAGCTGGAAAAAATAATTTCCACAATTTCAACATAGTACAAGATATACCATTTAATCTCTATAGTCAATTTAGAAATTCAGAACAGCAACTCACATTGAATCCAAAACATGTACTGTGCACACTGCATATACATTATAAAAATTCTTAAACAACTAAGCGATAAATAATCTTTAGGACATGGATTTATTTGACAGCTAGTTAGGGCTTAATCTTTTAAATTTTCCACTCAAAATTTTGATTTTTATTGTGAAAGGAAGGCAATAACTTCCTTTGGGAATGAAGCAAAAAAAAATTAAGTATTTGAGTTGGCAAAGCTTAGGGCTGAAAGCTTACCACCATGTTCAAGCATCTACATTCTCATTGTAACTTGAGAGGCCCACACTAGCACCTTATTTATTCACTGTTTGCTCTGGCACTCCTAAAGTCTAAAATTGATTTGGTGAAACATGGGGCTCAAAACCTCACTTCATGCTTATTAAGCACCCCATCCCTATTTATTAGGCACCCACATTCTCCTCTATGTTTGCACCAGCATTTCCAACTTATCTGATTTATGTGAACACCCTTGACAATGCCACCAATCATTGTACAAGAGAAATGTGCAGGGTTAGCAGGAATACTCATCATGGATGGATATGACTAACACGTAAGGAAAGGAGATAGGTAGAAGAATATACACCACTGAGAAAAAAATCAGTTTATATGGCAGAATAAACTATTAACAATTTCATTCTATAGTTTTCTTGGGAGAAAGAGCCATTGGTATGTGGCTCCATGCATGGAGTATAGGAGGTTTGTTTGGGAAGCATATCACTCAATTTTTGGTACAAATTTCTTGTTGAATATAGTCGTTGTCAGAGGAATACATGTTGGATGTTTTTATGTGCTATTTGGTCAAGTTTATATTTATTATAGGCTACAAGAATATAGATGCTATAGTAGCTTATTGGTAAGACTATTCGGTGGGTATGAAGGCATGTATAAGTCCTCTCTAGGACGCATATGCCCAAGCTTGAGTGTAGATAGGTCATAATTCTTCCATGTAGTTTGGGACTGTTTCAAGCTTCATTGAGGAGGAGCTACCAAGCTCTAAATTAGTGATTGGGTGTCTTCTATGGATAATCGCAGTAATTGAGGGAGAGGAGACTGAGGATTAAAGCTGATAGCCCTAACCAGTGACCAAGATTACCATCAACGCTTGAAGCTAACTGTGTTTGTGCCCTAACCAGTATTCAGAATTGCAATATAGAAATCTCCAACATATAGGAGGATATACTTAAAGATTGAAATATTCTATGATCCTTGGAGATAGGGCCAAACCTCTGTAGATGCTTGATTGAAGTATTACAACCCTCATTTTAGAGGACTATATCATTCTTAAAAGAATAATTTCTCTTTGAGATTCTCAGATCCCTGGAATGTTTCAGATGACAGTTATGGTTTCACATCCATCTCATCCTTTTTTGGTTCATTGCATATCATTGCGCATTTAAAGCCAAGTTGTTAAAGGATATATTGAAGACAATGCAGTTTGAGCATGAGTACTGGATCTTTGCTGAGAGTTTGTTGACAATTCTGAATATAAGGATCAACCTTTATTATCCTATGCGACATACTTTATGGGAAAATTTTCAAATCAAGGAGAAATATTAGATAATCAAAGATTGTATTGCTCTAGCTTTTGCAACATTTGGTCTCGGGGATATATGTATATATATGTTATTAACATAATCTGTCAGGTCTATGAAGTCATTATGGGAGATGTATTCATCACTTGATATCTCAAGGCAAGACATCCTTTCTTCATAATACCAACTTTAAGGTTCTGAGTGACCTTGTCTTGAACTTGATCTAAGAATCTTGATCTATAATGATGATGTAATCCTAGAAACATTTGATTAATGCTCTTCTTGAAGGTATCTTGGCTCATTGAAATCAACAATTAACTTCCCCACGAGAATTCTGGGCTATGCTTGAAAGCCTAACCTATTAATTTTTTTTTTTGGTAAGTAAGGCAACTACATTTTGTGCTAAGAGGTTTAGATTTGAAGATTGAAGTCGAAGAAAACGGAAATGTAAGGAATTATATTACATATCATATTCGATGCCTTGATAACCTTATCCTATCTCTGACCTTGATATCAAATTATAGTATCATTTTCTTCAAAGTTGAATGCCTTGTCATATTGTGAAATGTGACTCTTGGTTGTCAAATCTGCTTGACATTCTCTCTCTTGAATTATTGAAATCATTCAAAGCTAAGAATGGAACATTGCCAAGAGAAAAGGTATCAACTTGATGGAAATTCATTTTGAAATCATATAAGTGACAATTGAATTAGGACAGTTTTATGAAGATATGTCTAAGATTCAGGTTGAAAATTGACTGCATGTAGAAGTTGTCATGGAATCATTAATAAGTAGAAAAGAGTTCCGCTCTTGTTGTTAAGTTGTATCACTAATACACATCATCGGCTGAATGTTGCGGTGAACCTGTCAGAGGCTGAAACATTCAGATCAAGGACACAACTTGTTTTCGCTGATGAATATGTATAAGGAAATGTTGAGATTAGTTACTGTTGGACATGTATTACTATTATCTCTGGAATAAAACTAAGAAGCCTTGTTAAGAAAACAATGTTTGTATGGACCATATTGGTATATTGAGTAATGATGGGGTCATCCTGGAAGTATGAAGATTTTTAGCTATCAAGGATAATATCCTATGCAGTAAATAGAAAATATCAGTGGCACTGTCTATGAATGACATCCATGTACATGCAACACAACATCATTTATGCTCTATTTTTAGCCCACCATTTTGTATGATATCGTTACAAGTCTAATAGCAGTGGTGATATGTTGTGGGCCCTATATGTTGATGCCTGTGTTGTAGGATTGTTCACAATCAAGTTGTAAACCATTTAAATGCATCTTTTTAATCTTTTATTCTTGAAGATCGGCTAGGAAAAGAATGGGCTTTGTTGAAATCATCTCAAGAAATATGTCTTCTCCTGATTAAATAAGAACCTTGCTGATTCTTCAGAAAGTTCCTCTTTGGTCTGGAGCTTCCTTGAATCCCTTAAAAGAAGCTCAGGAAATTAAACATAGCAAGGCTCTACTATAAAATCTTTGGATTAATAGCAGGTTGAAGACAGACATATGAATACAATTTGAGTATGAGGGAGCTATGATTTAGTTATTGATGACATTTTTCCTACATATGATAACCCTTTCATTTATCAAAGTAAGAGGGAGATTTTTCTTGAGGGGTCAAGATGAAGGGCTCTAAGATTAAAAGGTTTTATAAGATGGAGATTCTGTTAATTTGGACATAGTCATCTTATGAGGTCTGATTAAATTGTTTAAATGAATTGTATTCTTCCAAGACAAGATGTTGTTATTTTGAATAGAATAAAAACAGTTTGCAAGGCTCCCATGACAAAAGGGACATACCTCTATATACTAATAGAAATGGTAAATGTCTTGAACATATTCAGCTATGGCAAGTTGATTTTCGTTATCTGCTTTGTCAATGTTGGGCAAGCCCCCTTCCTCTTCCATGACATCCCACTTAATGGCTCCAGATGCAAGTTGTTTAATAGAAACCATTGGATGGAAATTGGAGCTATGGATTAGATAAACCCTTCACTTGTTTTGCAAAAGAATAGGTTAAAACTATGTGAATAAAAACACCATCTACACACGCTAAAATAAGAGCAATGGACCAAATGCTCCTAACCTCACTTCTGGAAGTCAGTGTTGATGTAAAAGCTCGTGGAAGCCTTGTCTTCCTTTTTGATGGATCAACCATTGGCATTCTTCTTGAGACACCTTTAGCTACAGGTGGGCAGAACCTAGACTTGGATGCACTTGAAGCAAAATTGCCTGAGATGTCAACATTTGAAGGCCTTGGTAGTCTCCATGAAGCTGAAGTACATTTGCTAGAGAGTCTAGTAGTAGAAGGCCTCCCTGAAGCTAAAGCGTGTTTACCTAAGAGGCTAGTAGTAGAAGACCTCCCTGAAGATGAAATGTTTTTACCAGAGAGATAGTAGTAGAAGGCCTGTGTTGTATCCTTGAACTCGATGGATCATTACTTGAGATCTCAACATTCGAAACCCTGGGTAGTTTGCCTAAAACTGATTCACGTGTATGTAAGGTTCCAACATTGGAAATCCCAAGTGCTTTTCCTAAACCTGCTACATGCTTGGATTTTGAAACGAAAGTTGATCTAATTCTTCCCTTTTCATCTTTGTTCCTCTGTGGCCCTAGTGGAAGAATGGCAACAAAACAAAACCAACAGAAGTAAAATAAATACATGTAAACCATCCCAACTAAATAGGCAAGCAAAGAGCCCTATTATTGACCTCAATATATCCACACACAGTTACCGATTTGAAACAAAGGCCAACGTATAAAGCCTAATAGTAGTGAACTCATATCATTCACCTCATGCTACATACTAACATCTGGGGATTGATATATGATAAATAAATCAGATAGTTGTTTAATCACAAACAATTTAACAACCATGGAGGATGACTTTGTTGTAGCATTGGTATTCTTGACATCAACACCAAACCTCCTACACACCCAATTCTAATTGTTAACTCTAATTGGTAAAAACCCAAAAATATCTGCAAAAGACCAGAGCATCATATTGGGAAGCTGAATATACCTTGGAATTTTCTTATCAAGGAGCTGATTCTGCTTCCTAGATTTGTTGTGGACATAGAAGACCTGATGTTGAAGAAAAATCCTTCAACATAAGTTGTCTTCTGCTGCTATCCCCATCCAAGGAATGATCAACAATAGGTCCTAAATTATTTTCCACGTGTTTCTTCCACATAGATTCTACCTTTTCCCATTGTTGATAAAGAAAATTTGTATTGAACCTATTGCTTGTTGGATGAACAACCACAACCAAACGAGGAAGCTTTTCATGTAAAGGGTTTGCAATAATAACACATGCATAATGACCAATAACATTGTTCTTAAAAGAATTTGTTATAATCTCATAGCCTATAGCTTCGTCACCAACTCTCACCAAGAAATGTGATTGGCATTGATGTTCTTCTTTCGTACCACAAAACCCCACCAGTGTATCACTTTTTTCTTCCCACCTAACATACTTTTTCACAAAAGTTTCGTCTCCAGAGAGCAATACAGGAATTGGGCCATCTATACCATTCTTGGCTTTATAAGAAGCATAAAATTTTCTAACTGCCTCAAAAATATGTTCGTGCTCCCCTGGGATATATGCTAATGACTTTATGACTTGCCTTAAAGTCGTAGATATTGAAGGACCATCCAGATTCAAGATAATAAAGCTATGTAATCTAGGACCTCCCCATAACTCGATCATCGCATAAAGGGATTTTGTGGATGTACTATACCTTCTCCCTACTTATGTGCCTCACACACATCCTTGTAAAACCTAAAGACATCCTTCCTTTCTATCAATTCAAACAACTTTTCCTTTAGGGATCTCATTCTTATAGAGAGTGTAGCAACCTTTGTCCTCTCCCACCAAAGAGATCACATTTTTGATTTGTGGTTAGCATTTGTAACCCTGGCAGCATTCTTCAATTCATTGTGAGTCAAATAGTCGAGTCTTCTACCTTTTCCTGTATCTTTTTCACTTATTTTATTGGTGCACATTGATTCACAATATAATCGCATCTTGAAGTCATCACATTCTGGAACCAACTTACAAAAGTTGCATGTTAATGAATTAGATGGGATCCTTGTTTCAAAAGCCCTCTGGCAACGAATATGCCTATATGTACCATCAATACGACATTCAATACCCTCATAACATAACATGATTTTGGTATGCTTCTCTATGCCCATAATTTTTCACCCCTTTGATCATCCATTAGGACATTTGTTTCCAATCCCTCCCCATTTCTATCAATATATGGATACCAATACCCCCAACATTTTAGTAACAAGGGAGATAATTGAGCTGTAATAAGATGACAACAAACAAATAAAGTTGAAGTAAGATAAATAAAATAATATACAAATTCATATTCAATTTTAGTCTAAGTTGTTAATTAACACACCTAAAGTAGAAGGATCTGCACTTGTAGAACCCCTATGTAATACTGATGGTGATAATGGGACCAAGAACCTAGTCAAACTTTATTGGGACTTATCATTGGCAGGCTTTTTGAGGCTCCCAACCGTGCCACTACTCAACCCAATCTCCTCATGTGAACCCTCATTTGTAGTAGTAGCAGTATGCTTCTTTGATTTCATGTGTTCATTTAGAGAAATGACAATATTACCACTTTTCGGCACTAAACAAAACCATTTATTTCATCATGTACATTCCACTCTCACTTTTTTCATGTCCTTATAGTCTGCAAGTGTTGCTTCCACCACCTTGAACAAAGTAGGCTCTTGTGTCTTGTTGAAATCATCTAGAAGTTTGATTACTTGATCAATAAGAAATTGATCTCCAACCATCACTATCTGTTGTACTTCTTTACATGAAGGAATTTCACTACCACTTGGCATTGATAGGCGTTGTTGATGGGCCCCTGTTTTCATATGATGGTTTTTGAACTTGAAAGTTGTTCACACTGCCAAGGATACATCACCTGTTCCATAATCAATGCCACAAATTTCACAATGGATCTTTATTTTAGATTCTCCCTTTTTTAATATACTTTGAGAGTAGTTTTCTCATTGAAAAACTCTTCCATTAAACTTTTAACTTTTTTTCCCAAGATGCCAATACACTAGGATCAACAACTATGGCTTGTTCCACTGAAAAATACATATTTTCAACTCTTGGTTGTTTATGCATAGTTCCCTCCACATTCACTTCAATGTTTTCAAAGATTGGTATTGTTTCCACTACATTTGAACACTCTTCTTCCACATCAAACGTGCCTAGTTTCCTCTTGATGCCTACAAGTGTTGTACAAACTTTCCATTTTTTCTCTTGCTTTGGATTTAAACCTGTTCCATCCTCGATAAAATCAAAAGGGTATCCAATGATTTCATCATCCACAATTTCATCACAAATTGTAGCAAATGTACAACCTTCTCGACAGTTGACCGCACCAATTATAGAATTTTCTTCACTGGTAGCAATTTTATAAAACAACTCCATCTATTTTTGCACATAAATAAATGAAAAAGTATGTAAAATTCCACAAGAATATTGGTTATTATAAAACAAAGAGCAAGGAAGCAAGGTATGAAATTTCAATTAAAAGCTACAAAAAACATGAAGAAATATTACTATTTGGATGAAACACCTTGATTCAAAATGGTGGAGAGCAAGGAAGCAAGGTATGAAATTTCAGGAAATTGTGTATAAGTTTCAACTAGATTGGGACTTTATCCATGGAAATTGGCCAATATCTTCTTGGGAAAGTTGAAAATGACTTTTTCAAATATAATAATACCATAGCTAGTCCTCAATTCTCTCAATTTTTCCATCTACCTTGAACATCCTCAATCTGTGTTTTTCACTATACTTCCTCTAAACTTCAACGTTTAATTTGGAGGGAAGGTTTTTGTACTCTACCCAAGGTGTATTAATTTGTGTAAGTGGGTCTAACAGTGATAACCTCATCCAACAACAAAGCCTAAAATGCCTTAGGATCTAGTACCTCGTCTCAATTACATATATTTTTGCTCCATGAACTAGATCTAGTACTTCATCTTAATTACACCATGTTTCTCCATGGACTCAATATGGTACTTCCTCTTAACTACATCAAGATGGTTTATGCATTTACTTAAGCTGAAATTCATCAATCTGGTTTTTACCTATACCACTAAACTTCATCAATGTGTTTTTTCATTGAAATTCATTGATTGAAATGATCCAATATTTTTAGCTAGACCTGGTCATCAATTCATTAAGAAGGGGCAGTCTATTTGTGTAGCAATAAATAGTTAAAAAATATATAGATACCAAACTTGGGTTTCTCAATGGCCTACGCATTGGCTGTTCCTATTTTTGGATCCAATGAAATTGTCAGTCAGGTTGTGCTCTAGTAGTATATCAGTGGAAGTTTAGTAGAAATAAAACTTGGTCAAGCACCATGTGTTTTTTCACTATACTTGATCAATTTAGATTGCAAAGATCCATGATTAGTATAAAACATAGGATATATACATTCTTCACATTGGAATGAACCTATAAATCTCAACTTATATACCAAAAATTGGAAGTGTGCATGGCCTTTGTTCTTCACTGAAATAATAAGGACAATCAATTCAACTTATATACCAATCATTGGAAGAGAGTTGCACAAAAATTGTCACTTTGACATTCTGCAATCAATGTGATTCTATCACCACTCATACCTTCGTACTTTGCAAGTCTTAAACCTCAGTTCTTCATATCAAGCCTTGAAAATAAGAGAAAGACCTTAAAAATCTCTAAAACTCTGGTTCCACACTTTCTCTTAGCATTACATGCGGTGCCGCACATATTGGTCATGTCCCCTGCGCACCTGACCGCTTTGTATCTGTGTTATGGGTGCGAACCCCTGTAAAAGTTAAAAAGGCGCAAGTACATTCTTAAAAACTCACTTTGAGTCACTTATGGAAGCTTCTAAAGGGAATCTTGCGGTGGAAAGTTCTCTCCTTAAGGGTTCATGCATCCCATACCTTAAGGAGCTAACCCCTTGATGTGAGGAGCTTATCCCTTTGAAGGAGGACACTATCCCTTCAATGGTGGACCTGTAACCTCCTTCCTTTGCACTATAAAATGAAGCATTGGGCTAGTTACTTGGGAGGTTGAAAGCTGAATATTTTTTAGGGTAAATGCTGCTGGAACTTAGTCTTCCAATTGAAGCTTTTGAGAGGAGAGATTACATACCTTTTGATCTCATTTGGAAAGAGTGAGGGCTTGCTTTCAAGTAGAGGAGGTTCCTGTTTGGACCCTGGGAAGGCTTGTACAACATCAAGGGCACCTAAGGTTTGTAAATTCTTCTATTCAAAGTTAATACAATCAAGTTTATTTTTCTCAATAAGCTGTGTTTTATGGTTTATTTCATGGATTCCTTGATCACCATGATGAACATGATTTATTATATTATCTATGCCGGTGTTATTTGATGTGTGCTTGTTTGTGATTGCAGGTTCTTAAAAGGAAACACTTTCGGAGCTATTGGAGCATGGCTTCCACAAACTAGCATTGGACTTAAGGTAGGGTCTAAAACACCTCTTTAGTTTTTATTAATGAATCGCAATATGTTTAGAGAAAGATAGATTTGCTTGTCCTGCTTGTTGCTAGATATCAGTTGATACTAGGGAGATCGGTCTTGTCCGCAAGAACAATTTATCTAGCTAACAAAGAGTGCATGGCCCTTAGTCTTTCCTCGAATAATTAGGACAATCCAATTGACATTGTTAAGTTAGACTTCTGCATATTCTCATCAATGTATTAAAAATAACCAAAAAGATATCTTATGCCAGGCTTGAGCTGGTTATTGCCCTGCACACTAAGTTGCCCCAGTTTTCCGATGGGTTGTGGTCCATCTGTAAACTAGTAAAATTCTTAGTTATGCTAATAGTCCAATAGTTGGTCAATAAAAAATTGAGTTGCTTATACCAAGCTTCACCTGCTTAGTGGCCTGCATGCTAAATTTCCCTGTTTTCCGAAGGGATGTGGTCTAGCTATAAACATGCAGAATTATTAGTTACATTGTGGTCTAGAAGTGCATTAGAGAAATTTTCTTTACTTCTACCGAACTCGAGCTACTCAGTGGCCTACATACTAAGTTCCCCTATTTTCTAATGGGACATGGTCTAGCCATAGACCTACAGAATTTTCAAGTGAGCTGTGATCTACCAATAGATCAGTGAAAGTTTAACACAACTCCTAGGTTGAAAGTGGCTAGCACTATATCAGTTAAATTTAACACAATTAATGGTTAGGAATGATAAGCAGCAAATCAACCTATCCCTGTCAAGGGAGGGAGGATAACTAGCCCACAAAACGCATCATTCTGGTTATTAAAATTCCAGTCTCGTTCCAATAGAAATTATAAACAAGAAACAGGGGAGAAGGTGCATTATGTTGGCTTTATATCCTTCTTTCATTGGGTTTTTCTCTATGTCATGTCCAAAATTGGATTTATTTTTCATGGAGAAAATAAACTTAGCTTCCACTATCATATCATCTCTATGATTCAGACTTGGAATATTGTAGTGAGCAAAGAAACAATTAAAACACAAAACTGGTGATGTTGTTTTCCACTTATCAGTTTTGGAAGCTATATTTTGTGCTTCGACTATTCAATAATTTTCCTCATTGCACAGTATTTTCACGTTATCTATTGATTAAGACTTGGTTTTTGAAAGTCCAAATTGAACTCTAACCTTTTTTTGTTTAAGCTATCATGTTGACGAGAACTTGTGTGGTGTATAACACATACTTATTCTTTTTATGAATTACAGTGTGCAATTTCATATTTATACTATATTGTATTATACAAAGGAATACCAATTCTAGGGTTGAGGACAATGAAGAGGTGTTGTTAATTCGATTACCAAGTTGTTTAGGGCCATGTTAGCGAGGATGGACATCAAGGAAGCCATGTAGAGAAGAGGAGTTGTCACAGATCTTTGTGATGTGAGTGATGATGAACAGGACCCATAGGTTCCACACGAAAAAGCTAAGGATTTGTATTTTTAATTAATTTATGTTAAGTCAATTAATGGATTTCATTGTCTTGCTAGTGTGAGAGGCGTCGATGGTTGTTGTGAGTCTATCTTTGAAAACTTTGATAGCTATGGGGTAACACTTTCTCTTTTGATGCAATTTTTGTTACCCAAGATGGAACTACTATTGCAACTAATGAGGCAACAAAAATAGAATGCTACGTGGAAATCAATATATCAAATTTAAAATCCAAGTTGCTTTATTTTAGAAAGTACTTTTCAATTAGTTATAATGAAGTTGAGCTACGGTTGGATTGATTATGTAGTGGGTGAGGAACTATTGTGCCCATTAAGATGGAGTTGAATATCGGTACCCTTGAAAATTCACCTCCAAAATGTCCTATGATCCCAATAGTATGAGCTTGCGCTCTTCATTTGTGGGAGGGACCCATATTTGAGTAACAACCTTACTACCTCATTCTGTTTCTCAATAGGAGTTGTGGAAGATCTCATGGAGTGTTCTTTTGTTCAAAATGTCTAAGGAATTACCCACATCAACCGCATTTGTTCTAATTCTGTAGGGTCCGTAAACCTTGTTGAAGGTTGTCTTTAACTTATTCTCAGAGACTTGTCTCCTTGTAGGGATGATCTCAAAAGTCATGAATTCCTATTTTCTTTTCCCTTGTAGAGAACTGGCCAAGGCACATCGGCACATATTTTTTGTGTGTGAGAAAACACATCATTTTGAGATGGTCAATGCTATTAAGGAACTTATTAGACAATAATTCTCTATGATGAATAATCTAGCTGAGAAATGACAACATCCTTGTCTTCATGTAAGGAAATTTGATATTGTTAGGGTGAATATTCTCAATATTAAACCTAACTATGGAATCATACGTAAGAGATTCTAGGAAGCTAATAACATTGAGGAAGATGCAACAAATCAAGTAGGTTTTAAGTGTAGGGGGGTTGATCCAAGTGACACTAGACTATGCATATTATTTTAAGAGTTCTTGTACAGGATAAGTTTGTAGATTTCTACAGGATTTCCACCTATAGGTATCACACACAATTTTGCAAAATCCAAAATAGCAGCAACACTTAATTGCTTCCAAAATGATTGTTATATAACAAATACAAGAGAGGAATTCCATGATTGCAACCTCGATTGGAGCAGGGAAAAAAACCTTCTCTACCATTTGCAAGAATTTTCATCAACAAAGCCTTGTTCATCCGAAAACAACAAAACTGTAATCATTATCTAAAGCACAAAATACAAAAATCCTAATCATTATTTAAAGCACTAGAATAATTAATTTTTAGCCCCCAAAATGAAAATGATGACAAATCCCTGGATTTCTTGTCAACGTTCGACATTGGTAAAAAAAGCCTTCTCTATTATATGCCAGGCCCACCTTGACTTCTTCTGTAGCCCCAAAAACTTCAGATAAAACACAATGCCAGATGGATGAGAAATACTATGATGCTCACCACTTTCTTGGAACCTACACTGGATGCTTTACGCTCTATCTGGTTACCCCAGGGAAAGGGAACTTACGCTTATACCCTTGACCCTTTCTCCTTACCGCATCAACACACTCCATTAACAAGAAGATACCCTAAAATGGGGGTGGAGAAGGCCCAAATAGAGGAGATTGTTGTTGCGAACAAAGGTCTCACCAACGAGAGCTGAGGTTGTGCGTAGATTACTCCCACGGGCTATGATACTCCCCACTTGTTTTTGACCTCAGAATAAAGTTTGCGAACAGACATACCCAACAGATTCGAGGTTGTGTTGTGGATTACTCCCATGGGCTACAATACTCCCCGCTTGTTTTTGGCCTCAGAATAAAGTTTGCGAACAGGTTTCAATTATTCCCACTACCATGATACTTCCTGCCCTATTTTTGGACTATGAACAGAGCTGTCACCTAACAAAATAAATGATACGCTAGTGGTGTGGTGTACTGGTGGTGCATTGTCACTCACACACTCCTGCCTCTTTTGTGCCTCTGCTTGGCTAGTTTTTTGTATAAAAAATACCCATATATATATATATATATATAATATATATATATATTATATATATATATTTATATATATATATATATATATATATATTATATATATATATATAATATATTATATATTATAAGATAACATATAAAAACCCCTCTAACCCCTATTATATTGCTTCACCAGTGAAGCCCTCGTGGTTAATGGGATAGACTCAAGATCAGCCTCTGAAATGCTTCTGACAACTATGATTTGATTTTTCTTGGTCTGGTGTTGATGGGTACAACCTGCTGATATGGTATTGAGTTATGTTTTTCTCATTGATATTTATCTAATTAGTGAATATGCTTTGATGAATGAGTTGTTGAAAATGAACAAGTAGCACAGGTTCAGGGGGAGCATTAGCTTTGTGGAATATAATTCATTGTTGGCATTTTAGTTGCTAAATTATGCTACTTTTAAGATATTTTGGTCTTTGTTATAAACTTCATGTATATCATTTGATGTAAAGGTCATGTAAATACCTATGATGTAATAATTGTCATATTCAGTCATGTATGGACTTTTGAGATCATGTCAAATATGTAATCCCACTTGGTTGGCTGGTTGTGCTTAAATGTAATCCCACTTGGTTGGGTGATTTATGTAAGTATGGGTCCTTGGTGATAGGAAGGTCATATTTAGTCAAGTCATAAATTCATGTACTTCATCTTACATCCCTCATATATTTCGGCATGTGCTCAAGAGATCCGAATTGGATCCTTGAAAATTATCAAAGTTCTATCATTGTTTCAAATTATGACAGACTTCAAAATCTTGTAAACAATGAGCTATTAGGAAATAACCTCTGAATAATGGTAATTTGCAGCCAGCAGCCAGTACAAAGCAACGAGGACCTTTGGTCATAGCGCGCTGACCGTTGGCCCATGGGGACTATGCATGGTGCAAAAATGGCAGTTGGGAGGCTCAAACCCAAAAATAGAGGCTATTTCTAATGTGTGATTAGCACAAAGCAGGACAAAACACCTCGAGAAGGAAAGGCCCCAAGTGCACGGTCACAAGTGAAACTAGGAAACCGTGGGAAAAGTGTTAAAATGACAGGCGGGTTCGGCACTCCAAAACCATAGGAATATTGGAGGCATTTCGGGCGATAAGCGGGTTTGTCAAAGGACCAAGAGATTCCATACATTGAATGATGCGTGTTAGGTGGATGAGAGAGAAAACCGATCTCATTGCAGGCTAACGGTCGAGCAAGTCACCCGTGTGATAAAAGCATTGACCGTAGGATTTGGAGGCCCTAGATCAAACAACGGAGATTGCACCTGATGGGAGACCAGATTTGGCAGAAGAATAAGCTGAGGCATATAAAGGTTTGAAGTCCAATTTGACTGCTGAGCTGGCAGATGAATCATTTCACAAAGTAACCGAAGTAGCAAACCGTTCGAGGAAGAGCTGGCGCTCAGTTTGTTGGGAGACAAGTGGCCACATCTCTGTGAAATGTTACACAGTGGTGATGACACAAAAGTAGGGAATTCTAGCAAACAGAGGTAGATGATCTGAAGAGATGGAAGGGGAAGTGAATAGTCAAGGGATGGATTGGATTTAATCCACGAACAAACAATGGAGACAGAGGAGACAAAAGAGAGAGTGAAGCAAGAAGTAGAGAACAGAGAAGTTGAGCTGACCTGCGGAGCCAATGCAGCATCGAGCAGACAAAACCGAGAAGGCTTGAGAGGTCCAAGCAACCCATGTGAGGATATCTGCCGGGAACTTAGTACCAAATTGGACTCATCCCATTAAGACCAGTTGAGCTCGAGACTTGGTAAGGGGGAGCCTGTGTACTCTAGTGGCTTGGGGAATCCAAGTACCACCCTACTAAGCATCATCTATTGCAGGAGACTCAAATTGAGCTCCTCATTGTAAAAACTCTGCTCAAAGACACAATGAAAAGAGGCCACCACTGAAAGCTATACCAGGAGACGTAGCCCAAGAGGATTGGGTGAACTCCTTATTAAATTGTTGTGTTTTGCATTTGCTTGTTGCGTTTCTCTCACTGTTTTCCAGTGTCTATTTATTTTCCAATCTTATCAATCCATTTCCTAAGATAATATAGACACACACACACCAGCACATGAGTCTATAATAGCTACATTAATTTACTGAGATCATTCATAAGTGATTTCAGATCAAGTGGTATCAGAGATATAGGTTGTTAAGGTTAGACAAACTTGTGCTGGATTTAGCTGTTGAATGTTAACTAGATCAAAACTCAAATTAGGAGGAGATTTGGTTGAAACTAATCCTAAAATTGGAATAGTCTATCCTCATAAGACAATATTGGAGGAAGGTTTTGTGGGGCCAGATCCTCAATTTATAGATAGTTTCCTAGCCATAAGGTCCATGGTAGAGGAAATGTATAAGGACTTTAGAAAACATAAAGATCAATATTCATCAGGCTCCAAACAAGATAAAGGAGAAGAAGAGTCTCTCCTCCATGACCACTCAAAAGGAAAAGGGAAAGAAGAAAGCTTTTTCACACCTCCTAATAGCCCTGAACATAAAAGAAGACATCATTGATTAAGCTAGATGTTAAATTTGATTTACCAATATATGATGGAGAGTTGGATGTAGAAAAGCTGGACAATTGAATTAGACAAATTGATGTTTATTGTAGAGTGCAAAGTATTGATTCAGACAAGAGCAAGATTCAGCTGGCCAACCTACACCTTGGAAGCACTGCCTTGGTTTGATGGGAAGGCAGGACCCAAGGTGACATGAAGAGACATGGTAAGACTATTTTTTTTTCTGGAATGAATTTGTTTCTACAATAAAAAAGTAGTTCTATCCACTAGCCTACATGCAGCAAGCCATGATAGCTGGCAAACTCTTCGACAACTAAAAGGGAAAAGTGTACAAGGTTACACCCAAGAATTTAGGAAGAGGGCATTGATTCTAGGAATCTCATTAGACTCACCTGAGACTCTGTTGAATTACATCAGTGGTCTACACAACTACATAAAGCACACTATCCTCATGTTTAATCCCACTAGTATAGATGAGGTATTTGTTCAAGCTACGCATCTAGAAGCTAGAGGAAAGAATGGAAACCCAGAAGTTGGAGGATCATCCCAACCCGCTAAAAGCAAGAATAAGGAGAAAATAAAATAGAAATGGAAAGCAAGGAAGGCCAACACTGCACAGAAAAGTAAGTCTTCATGCACTCACTATAAGAAGGATGGGCATGATGATGAGCACTGTCGGATTATGCATCTGGAGCTGAGACCTAAGAAGTTCGAGGGCAAGAAGAAGAAGACTGTTGTAGCTATTCAGAAAGATTTGGGGTCAGAATCAGGAGATGAAACAACCATTGCAACCACATGTATAAAAGTTAAGAATTCTGAAGCATCTACTAGTAATTCTGCACAATCTACTATTGATGAAGAAAATGAGAGAAAAAGACATCAAATTTTCCATATTCGAGTTATTTCCAAACATCAAAAGATTGATACTTTGTTTGATAGTGGCTCACAAGTAAATTTAATTTCTGAAGCAATTGTAAAGAAGTTGGGATTACTAACTACACCTC
>APFE030879059.1:62421-80179 GCA_000404065.3 Pinus taeda
ATGGAAGACTGCTTTCAAAACAAAGCAGGGATTGTATGAGTGGTTGGTTATGCCTTTTGGCTTAACTAATGCTCTTGCTACTTTCATGAGAATAATGAATGATGTACTCAAACCTTTTCTTAATGATTTTGTTATTGTATATCTAGATGGCATTATGATATTTAGCAAAACATGGGAAGAACATTTAAAGCATGTTAACCAGACACTAGATGTTTTGAAAAGAGAAAAACTTTATGTTAAACTCTCAAAATGTTTGGCAAAACATCTGTGAATTAATTGGGACATATAGTAGGGGGTGGTGAATTGAATATAGATCCCTCTAAGGTGGCAGTCATTGTAAACTGACCTAAACCAAAATCTGCTACAAAAGTTAGGAGCTTCTTAGGAGTAGCACAATATTGGAGAAAGTTCATTTCTAACATTTCCTTAATTGCAGCTCCCTTACATGTTTTAACAGGACTGAACAAGGTGTTTCAGTGGGGAGGAAAAAAACAAAAATCCTTCGATGCCTTGAAAGAAAAGATTAGTACAATACCAGTACTAGCACTGCTTGATCTTCAAAGATCATTTGGGATCCAAACGGATGCCAGTGACTATGCCATGGGAGCAGTGTTGACTCAACACGGTAGACCCATATGTTATCATTCTGAGGCATTTAGTTTTGCAGTAGTTAACTATCCCCCATATGATAAAGAATTGTATGCATTAGTACAAAGTGTGAAAAAGTGGAAACATTACTTAATGTGCAAAGAGATAGTAATACATACTGATCATCAACCACTTCAATATCTACACTCCCAAACTAAGTTGCAGTAATCAAGACACTATAGATGGATGGATTTTCTACAACAGTTTCATTTAGTCATCAGATATAAAAAGGGCATACATAATAAAGTTGTAGATATGTTATCTAGACCCATTATAAATGCATCTACTATACTTAAGCATACTTCTGTGTTACATGAGAGCTACATTGAACAATATGCTCAAGATATAAACTTTAAAGATGTATATGCAACTTTATGTCAAGGCAAATGAGTAGAAGAATTGGATTATCATGTTAAGGACCGACTCCTATATCATTGTGGGAAGCTATGCATTCCACAAACTAAAAGAGTAAAGATAATTTGAGAAGCACACACTTCTCTAATATCAGGTCACTTTGGGGTAAGTAAAACAGTTGCACAGGTGCAAATATTTTGTTATTGGCCAAAAATGAACGAGACGGTTTCTAGATATGTAAGAGGGTGTACTATGTGTGCTAAAAGCAAGCCCAGCAATAGAAAACTAGGCTTGTACACTCCATTACCAGTTCCTTCTCATCCTTGGGAAAGTGTTTCCATGGATTTTGTTGGAGAACTGCCTAAAGTCTAGGAAAGGTCATGATTATCTGTGTGTTGTTGTGGATAGGTTGAGCAAAATGTGTATTTTGATACCTTGTAATAAACAAATTATAGCTGAACAAACTGCAAAATTGTTCTTTCAACATGTATGGGTTCATTTTGGATTACCCACTTCCATTATATCTGATCGAGACACCCAATTTGTGGGAAAGTGTTGGTCAAGTCTGTGGGAACTGATGGACACCAAACTCAAGAAAAGCACAACTTTCCATCCACAAACCAATGGCCAGACAGAAGTAGTCAACAGGACAATGATCGAGTTACTCAGGGGATATTGCAGTAAGCATCCTAAGCTTTGGGATGAACATTTGTGTTATGTGCAGCACACTTACAACCGAGCCAAACATTCTTCTACACAGAGATCTCCTTTTGAGACCTGTTTCAGTTTCACACCAAGGCCTCCATTGGATTTTGTCTTTGATAAGGACATAACAATATGGACAGGGCAACTAGGTTCATTGAACAAATCCAAGAGATCTACTAGGAAATACATGAACAGTTGGAAAAGAGCTAGGACAAATACAAGGCAAGGCGTGACAAGCATCGGATGGAGCATAATTTCCAAGTTGGTGATCAATTCTCGTTGTATATCAGCAAGGACAGGATGCAAGGGGAAGGTAAAAAGCTAAAGCCTATCAGGTATGGACCTTTCAAGATTCTTGAGAAGATTGGTGAGAATGATTTTCACCTTGATCTACCAGCTTACAAGCACATCTACTCAGTTGTAAATGCATATAGCTTGAGATTATTTGAACCTTCACTAATTGAGGATCCCGAAGAGTGGAGTCAATTGCCTTCTATTGATGACCTGCTACCTCAATATCTTAATGAATTGCAGGAAGACACAGTTCTAGACAGGAAGGTGAGAACGACATGTAGGGGAGATGTTGAGTACCTCAGAATTGGACTCAGGGGTTCAAAGCCGAGTAGTGCAAAATGGATAGAGATTGGACAGGTGAGAAAGTTGTATCCTCACTTAGTCGATGCTTGAAAACCAACTTTTGGTGGTCCAAAAGCTTTCTCAGTGGGAAGGTCGTGATCCGAATTGGATCCTTGAAAGTTATCATAGTTCTATGACTATTTCAAATTATGATAGACTTCAAAATCTTGTAAACAATGAGCTATCAGGAAATAACCTCTGAATAATGGTAATTTGCAGCAAACATAGAGCAACGAGGACCTTTGGTCAAAGCGCATTGACTGTTGGCCCATGGGAACTGTGCATGGCGCAAAAATGGCAGTTGGAAGGCTCAAACCCAAAAACAGAGGTTGTTTTTGATGCGCGATTAGCACAAAACCCCTTGAGGAGGAAAGGCCCTGAGTGCACGATCACAAGGGAAACCAAGAAATTGTGGGAAAAGTGCTAAAATGACAGGTGGGTCCCGTGCTCCAAAACCGGTGGAATATCGGAGGCATTTCAGGCAGTAAGCGGGTTTGTCAGAGGACAAAGTGATTCCATACATTGAATGACGTGTGTCCGATGGATGAGAGAGAAAACCGCTCTCATCACGGGCTAACAGTCGAACAAGTCACATGTGCGATAAAAGCGATGACCATAGGATCTGGAGACCTCATATCAAACGAAGGATATTGCACCCGATGGGAGACCAGATTTGACAGAAGATTAAGATGAGGCATATAAAGGTTTGAAGTCCGATTTGACCACTGAGCTCGTGGATGAATGATTTCACAAAGTAACCGAAGTAACGAACCGTTCGAGGAAGAGTTGGTGCTCAGAAGCAGGGAATTCCAGCAGAAAAAGGCAGGAAATCCAAAGAGACGGAAGGGGAAGTGAACAGTCAAGGGATAGATTGGCTTTAAGCCATAGACAGATAGAGGAGACAGAGGATACAGAATAGAGAGTGAAGCAAGAAGCAGAGAACAGAGTAGTCGAGCTGACTTACAAAGCGAAGGCAGCATCGAGCAAATAGAACTAAGAAGGCTCGAGAGGTCCAAGCAATCCCTGTGAGGATATTTGTTGGGAACTGAGTACCAAATTGGACTCATCCCATTAAGACCAGTTGAGGTTGAGACTTGGTAAGGGGGAGTATGTGTACTCTAGTGGCTTGGGGAATCCAAGCACCACCCTACTAAGCACCATCTGTTGTAGGAGACTCAAATTGAGCTCCTCATTGTAAAAACTCTGCTCAAAGACACAATGAAAAAAGGCCACCACTGAAAGCTAGACTAGGAGACATAGCCCAGGAGGATTGGGTGAACTCCTTATTAAATTGTTGTGTTTCTCTTATTGTTTTCCAATGTCTATTTATTTTGAAATCTTTTCGATCCGTTGCCTAAGATAATATAGACACACACACCATCACATGAGTCTATAATACCTATATTAATTTACTGAGATCATTCATAAGTGATTTTAGATCATCAAGAGGAGCATGACCAGAGAATTCAACATGTGCTGGGGGGAGCATGGTCAGTATTCATATTCAACAGTTCAGATATGGAACTCTTCATTTAACATTGGTCAACCCTTTGCCTTTGATGTCAAAGGGGGAGAGTAGCTTGGTGTTTAGAAAGTATCTTGATGTTTTGAAAAGCTTGGTGCTTGGCTTGATGTTATTTATAGGTTGTGGTGACCAAACACCAAAGTGGTTGCCATCAAATCCAAAGGGGGATATTTTTGGCATTATGATGCATGTGTTGTACTTGATGGAAACTCACTTGCAATAGAATTCATAGGTTAGTTTAAAGGTGACAGATTGAATACAACAAAATACCAAAATGAATACAGATGTGACAGAATGCATGACAGTTTAGAAGATTCGGTTCAGAGAAATGGTAAAGTTGGAAGTTCAAGAACTATACACGGGTTCTGTTAAGCCAAGTCACATATGCACACGATTTTAGTGAAGATATGGTTTTTGTACCACGGGATTCTAAATACCAAGGTTCATTACCATGGTATTGGTCCATAGTAATGAGTGTGACAACAAATATTGATCCATCAAAGATTACCACCGACACTAATGTAGTTTTAACCCGTGGTATTGGATAAGGGCTAAACTACATAAAGAGGTGAAGATCAAAGTGATAAGTGTGGAAGTGAAAGGGTTTTTTCGATGAAAATTTCAATCTAAAGTATATTTGCATTGTAAGGGCCATAATTGTCACATTGATATGAAATAATTATGCACCGATGAATACAATGATGGATCAGGATCATTAGACTTGAAATGACTTTTCATTGTATGATCTACTCATGGAATGATTAGATCTAAGTACTGATGCATGTTTTTATCTCTGATTATTTTGATTTGGCTCTTTCTGAAGTTCTAAAGAGCTGCGGACTTTTAGGTCAAAATTTTCCGATCTATACACTGATTGGTTTTAGGAAAAGCGCTTATACATGCGGGTTCACTTCTGCAAAGTTGCATACATAAAGTAAGGGGTTACTATTCATAAATCAATGATTAACCTGATCAATGCTACTATTTATCTGTTGTCTATCAATGATGTCCTCATGTTGATTTGGGTTGAGTGATAATCTCTGAAGTAGATCTGATTGAATGATGAAGTTGAATTTGGTTATTAATTGATTGAAGAATGTTAAGATTACTTGCTAATTGTGATTGAAGATTAGATACAATTATGTGATTGCTTAAGAGTGTTGCAGTAGATCTGAGTATGATTCAATGTTCTTCTTATAAATTATAGCGGTCAAGTTTTCAGTTTTTTGTATATTAAGATATGTACATGGTTTTCTCTACAGAAAAGAGTGTATGCATGCGGGTTGCCTTAAGTGAAGTAAATTTTGGCAAATGAATGATCAGGGTTGCAATTGATTTTGTGTGTTGATGCAGTATTTTGAGTTTAGTCCTATGTACTGGTTACAATGATCTGAATGTTCCAGCTGATTTCTTGAGTTTTGATTAAGTGTCAGTTGTTTGTGTTTCAATGATTGGTTGATTCTTTCAGAGATTGATGATTGTATTATAGTGATGATTGAACATAAGTGTTGATATTAGATCCAGTGTGAAAATTTATGAAACGTGGTCCATGGATGTTGTTGAGGGTTTGAGCCTTTAGTGAGGAAGTCAAAGCTTCCTGCCAATAGTAGCTAGTGATCAAATAAGGGGGTTGGATCTCCCTTCTAGTAGGAGTTGGAGAACGAGTGAAGGTTGTAGCCTTCAGCAGGTGGGTGCCTGCATATTGATATGAATATGCACCATTACAAGAATGTAAGAAGTTTTTGATATTAATAAGTTTTGAAGACTAAGACGACAACTGCGGTGGTTTTCTCCCACATTGGGTTTCCACCTTAAATCTTGGTGTTCATGTGTGTTTACTTATGTGTGATAATTTATTCTATTCTTACTACACCTATTTACTACTTATCAAATTCATGATAAATCTTTTACATTTTGGTTCAAACTTTAACATATAAAGAATTATCTGTTTTACAAGTTTACTGATCATATGCTAGTTGGGTTCAGTCAAGTCATGTATACATTTTAGAAAATAAAATTATTATTGTAAGTTTTAAAACACTGGTTCACCCCCCACCCACCCCCCCCCCCAGTATTTTTCCCAATAGGAATTCTATGTAGTGGTTCAATCCTTGAAGCATTGGAGGCACTATTTGATGCCTAGGGAGTTTGTTTTGTTGTCTAACAATTTTACATTACAGTATATAATGCAACAGCAGAAGTTGAACCATAAGCATGCCAAGTGGGTGGAATTCCTATAGGAGTGGACAAGAGAACAAGGTAGTCGATGCTTTAAGCAGGATGAGCTTGATCATGCAGGAGTGCCATGTGTAGATTTTGGGCTTTAATCATTAGAAGGACTTGTATGAAGATGATGTTAATTTCCCAGAAGCCTTTGAAGCATGTAGGAACCTCGTGAGCAAATATAGTAACCCATGGAGGGATTTATGTTGCAGGATGGTTTTCTTTTAAAAAACAATCAGTTATGTATTCTCCATTGTTTAATGAGGGAGAATATTATGCAAGAAAAGCACAATAAAGGATTGGCAAGGAATTTTGGTGTGGACAAGACACTTGGGAAGTTGGAACACTTCTATTTTTGGCCAAAGATGAGAGTTCATGTGTGGAAATATGTAGGAAAATGTAGGGTATGCCAACATGTGAAAGGGCAGAGTCAAAATTTTGGGTTGGATACTCCTCTATCATTTCAAGTAGACCATGTGACTAGATGAATATGGATTTCATTATGGGTTTTCTGAGGACACAACAAGGTAAGGATTCTATACTTGTAGTTGTGGAAAAATTTATGAAGATGGATCACTTTATCCTAGGTTGCAATGTTAGTGATGCTATACATGTGGGTCATTTGTTTTTCAATGACATTTTCTGATTGCATGGTTTTCTGAAGAGTATAATTTCTGATAGGGATACTAGGTTCACTGGAATTTTGTGGAGAACTTTGTGGAATAAACTTGGAACAAAATTGAACTTCAACTCAGCCTATCACCCACACTCTGATTGAAAAACTGAATCTGTGAAGAAGAGTCTTGGAAACCTATTAAGGAGCCTTGTGGGAGAGCATCCCAATTAGTGGGATCATGTTTTAGCTCAAGCTGAGTTTGAATACAATGATTCATCAAATAGGAGCACTGAGAAGAGTCTATTGCAGATCTTATATGGAATGCATCCTATAGGAGTTTGAGCTTAGAGACTTGGGAAAAATTGAGCAAAGGAGTGTTTATGGGGAGGAATTTGCAGTAGTAATGAGTGAATTACATGAGCAAATAAACTAGAATCTATAGGAAAACAACCACAAATACAAACAAAGAGAAGATTCAAGAAGGAAAGAGGTAAAATTTGAGGTAGGGGAAATGGTATTAACACTTTTGAGAAAAGAGAGATTCCTAAGAGGGGAGTATAACAAGCTAAAAATAAAGAAAATAGGACCTTGTGGGATACTCAGAAAGTTTTCTGCAAATGCCTAGGAACTGGAGCTATCCATGGGCCTAGGTATCTCACTTATCTTAAACGTGGCTGATTTGTATCCCTATCAAGTTGTTTATGAAGCTGCCACTACAATAAGTGGGAGTAGTGGGGAGGCCAATGAATAAATTTGGATAAAGCATATGCCTATGACAGAGGTTCCAGAGGTTGAGAGAGGCTTGGACACTAGAGTTGCAAATCACACCAGGGGAAATAGTATCTTGAGTTTTTGGTGAAGTGGAAGGAATGTTTGATGGAGGATTCTACATGGATGCGTGTTGCAGCTCTAAAGAAGGTAGGTTTCTCTATAGAGGACCTTATGAGCATGATCTCATGAGTTTTCCTTTCCTGGGGAGTCCGATGTAGGATCATTAAACCAAGTTCATGGTAGAAAGTGAAGGAGGCTTGACAATGTGGTGGATTGGCCACATGTTGAGCTAGAAAAGTCGATTTTGTCTCCTTTGATGAGATATTGAATAATGTAAATACAAAATTTGAATAATTTGTAGAGTCTAGGAAACAAAGAGTCATTTTTGTTGTGTCTTTTCAACTTCTCTCAATTAGGGAGAAGAGGAAAAGAATAAGTTGCTAAGGATGTGCATAAAAGGAGCATCAATTGGAGAGGAGGGGAGCTTCTTCCCCTTCCTCAAACCTCTACTTGTGAAAAAAAATAAAAGAAATGTGTAGCATATTCCTTCCATAAATCTGTGTTATTTCTCTATGTTCGAATTGTATATACATTTTATTTCATTATATAATTAGTGTGACCCTAGGCGTGTAGTGTTATGTGCTGGTGGATGTTCGATCTCTTAGTTGTGTTGAGTATGCATACTTGTTATTATGACCTAAACCATTAGTTTGCAACATCTCTTTTTTGTAGGCAGTGACACAGGTTTTCCAAAGAGGGATGACCCATCAAGTCGATAAGGGGATGTTGGACCCAGAGAGGCAGGAGGAGAATGTTTTTGGAGTAAATAAGCCTAGGAATCTGAGTAAGTTGAGTGCTGAGACAAATCCTTTGGCCTGAACATTGTCGCACTTATGTTGTTGGGAGATTGAGCATAAATCTTGGCAGCCAAGGCAAGGCAAATCAAAACCTAAGCATGGAAGGTATGATTAAGAAAATGAGAGATCGTTTTGATAGAGGATTGGAATGATTCACATTCCCAAGAGTGGAAACAAAGTTTCTAGAGGTGTTACGAAAATATTTCGTAGCACCTACAACCAGTTTATTTTTTCACTGTGTTGTGCCTAGATTTCCTTCATGGTTGCTTGTTTCCATCACTTCTCCTTCGTTAAATTACTAAAGTTTGATAAAATTAAGGTATTCCTTATTTTCATTCCTTGAAATAAGTTTAGAAAGTGTCAAGGCATCTTTATATCCTCCACTGAATTACTAAAGTGTGAGAAATTTGATGATATTTATTATGCTCACACAAGTTATAAAATTATTATAAATATTCAATGCCCCTTCTTACCATCCTCAAATATGAAAGTATGAGAAAGGCTCGATGCTCCTTCTCCTCCATCAAATTACTAAAGGGTGATAAAATGAAATCTCCTCCTCACTCAAATTATAAAATGTGAGAAGGGTTGGATACTTATTCTCTTCCTCACTTGAATTATAAAGTTGTGGGAGAGGGTTTATGCCCCTCCTCCTTCTTACTCAAATGCTGAAGTGCAAGAAGAGGACAACATTCCTTCTCATTATGCTTCAAATTACTGAAGTGTCAAGTAACATTGGTTTTCCTAAGACCCACTTCCATAGCTAAAATTTTATAATAATTTTATGGCCCACAACAACATTCCAATGACCCTTTGGAAAATGAGGACAAAATGAAAACTTGATGGAATTTTCCATGTTCTAAATTTAAAAAATGATTTAACCTTTTGTTAGTAGGGATTATAAATTTGGACATGAAAATAATGTTTAAATAGAAAGCACCATTAGTTAAAGACAATTATGGCATTGTTCTTATGATGAGTCACAAGGAAGGTTATCTCTATGTTTATAAGACAAGTTCTAATTTTATTGTTATTTCATTAGAAGATAGTGATTTAAATCTTTTAAATTAATGATTCAGATATACAAATGTTAAATCCCTATTGGAAATTGATAAAAAAGTATGGTGCAAAGTTTGCAAGTAAAAAGCATGCAAATTAGAAGTAAGTTATGCTCTATAGGCATGCAATACCTGACATTAAATTTACATGAGGGAATAAGTTACAAGTTTACTAAACTTGCTCCATTCATATATGTGGATTAATGTTTATTGTATTATATATCATTATCTTAAATTATAATTTTACTAAAAAAATACTTCATTATGGATTCAAATATGATACTTCAAATTCCTTTAAAGAATATAAAATCATAGTTAAAAACAATTTAAATTAATTAATAAAATTTAATACATTGATAATAGAGAAAAATATATATATGAAATATTTAAAGTATTTTGTAAAAAAATACAATATTTCTTATACTTTTCCGCAAAATTCCTTGAGTGATTTTCATGAACATACGAAAACCCTTAAATAATTGAAACAAAGCTCCCCAAACCCAAATACATCAACACCTTCTCTTTAAACTATATATTCTAACATGGGGGTTGCAGAGAAACAAGTCCCTGTCTTGAGCCTGAACCTGTGTATTTTGTGTTTTGAATTTGCATCAGTAATTTCTAGTGACTTGCGTTAGTAATTGAGCTTGAACTAGTATGTTTTGAACTTGTTAAAGAAAATATAAACTTGTTAAAGTAGATATAATTATCTAGCAACAATATGCCCCAATATTGACCAAGGTAGTTGAAGTTGTGATTACAAGAAAATTCTATAGAGACACGTCCCAATAGTTGCATTACTATTTAAATGTAAAGTAGATCAAAACTATAGTGATGTTTAGATTTGAAATATTAAACAAGAAAATTTGTGAGGTAGTAAGTCTCTTCCAATGGAATCTAAATGCAAAGCCACTCCCGTTTACAGACCCCCAGTACAATCACAGAGAAGCAAGACCATGTCAATGCCTGCCAGAATATGACTTTGATCGGGGAAATGCTTAGCTCCATTGAAGTAATGGTATTTGAATTGCTTGCCTAAGTTCACTGATTACCCCTAGTATGTTAACAACTCCCGCTTTCTAAGTAGTCATGCGTGCCCCCAACACCCCATCATCATCGTTGGAATGCTAGACGGTCAGCTGCAAAGTTACTACAATGCTCTACAACTTTATGCTTTTGAAATCATTGCACATTTTTCTAGGGCATGTATCTTAGAAGAAGTTTGAATAGCATACATGTAAACTGCATTAGCTACTAATACAGGAGTGATAAGCGAATATTTGCAGTTATCACTAGCACTTGTCTTATAACTATGGTACCAAAAAACTATTCTAAATAAAACTAGTGCCATCTAATTAATAATTAGAAAAGTATAAATTTGTTTTTTAACCAATAAAATAATTGTTTTAGAAACATGAATAATGTAGAAATTCTCTACAAATCTCACTCTTCTGAGACCATGTAGAAAATATGATTGTAGGTTAACCCAATAATGCAATATAACCAAAGCAAAATACTATAACCTACTTCTACTATCAATTTTGCGGAAGCTTAAGGATCGAGCTAAACACATATAACCAAAAGAAGAAGAATCAATTGCACAATACACATGAGAATACTTTGGGGAAAGCTTCAGCTAAAAGCCCCACTATCTGTATTATCATACAAGGTGGAAATACATAAGAATTATACAAAGCCTTAGCTCTCACATCTAGCTAGCTCTCAGTACAATCCTCACAGATGCTCACAGGAAATCCTGGCTTCTCACAAGCCTTCCGCTCTACCCTCCAAGCTCCTATTTCTTGCGTTGTTCCTTTGGGAGGATTCTCCTTCAACCAAGTGGAAAACCTCATTTACCCAATGGATGATCACCTGATCTTACACACTATCAGAACTATGCAATCCTCAAGAAATTATTCCTTCTACATGCATGAGTTTTCTTTATAAGAAAACACATGCAACTGATAGTGCATTGTCCTTGACATTTAACTTAACTGGGTCTTTCTCAGAATAGACATGCATGAATTTCTGATGAGAGAATCTTCAGTTAACTGGAGTACACTAGTTGAGTGCATGCATGCATCAATTCACTGTTAACTCTCTATTAGTTCCTCAAATAGTTTGGAACTAATTTAACTGGACTTGACTCAGTAAACTAAGTTAACTAATTACAACTCAAATATAACTCAATCTTATCTCCTTAATTTAAGGCTTATCTCCTTAATCTAAGCGATAACTCTTGCATGACTTCAGAAAGACTTCTAACTTGAATTTCTCCAACTAATTAAGTCAAAATAACTTAATTAATTATTTCCAAGTAGCTGTTAAGACTAAATTTGACTTTAATTCACAATTTAATTCAAGGACAAATTAAATTGGAATATTCTTGTTGCCACATTTCAACAAATAATAATTAAATTATCATAAGAAATATAAAACTCATTGGTAAAGACGCTCGTTGGTAAAAACGTTCAAATTGCATGCAGCCCACTTGTCCACTTTTTCAAATTGCATGAAACCCACTTGTCCACTTTCCTTAGGAAACTATACCTCTACCATCAATTGTTGCATTCCCTAGGCAACTATACCTCTACCATTGGCTAAGAACGCTCAATGAGTAATTCAGCCAGTAGCTACACATGCCTTTGGCTCTTCTATGTTGCTGATTTACTCAAAGCATGAGGGCTTCTACAACTATCGATCGCAAGTTCAATCATCTCCTCATTGCAATCACAGTTGTTCATAATATATGCATTATGTCTGCTATCTTCTATGTATTTTAATCCTTGGTGATAAAGGTAACAAGAGTTTCAAACTTCAGCATCAGTAACAATAGTTGTTGACCCATCAATATGAGATCCAATTACATATCCACCAACATCAGAAATAGGACCAGTTTATTTACCAGCTAGTATACCCGCGGTAACATTGAATCGAGTTGAATCACTAGTAGTTCCATCAATATCAAAGCAATAAAAGACATAGGCATAGGAACATATTACAAAGCTATATCCAAATGGAGCATAATTATGAGAAAATTCAGTTGTTTGAGTGCTAATAATAGCTACTCCGGTTTCTCCACGGGTTGGTTGGGAATAATTAGGATAGATCGAGAGCTTGTCATAATTCTTATATGAAGTTTTTTCTTATTACCTTGAACCACTTATGACCTTGAACCAATTTTTGACTTAGTTGAACTCATTGAATAAGAAGTTTACCAAGAGAGATTTGAATAAGGAGTTGATAGAGAGATTTATAAGAGAGAAACAAAGTAAGTATATAAGTGAGAAATGGATGGAAATGGGGACATCAATAGCGAGAAAAATTCAGAGGAGCTGAAACAAGGCTTGCACAAAATTTTAATAATTTTTTTAATAAAACATAGACATGGCAAATGTCTTGGGTATACTGCATATCGCAGTTCTCAGTCAACTCTTGTTGGAGCACAACTCTCTCAACTAGATTGTTTCGATTATGAGTAAGGATCCGTTTTATTCCAACACTTCTCTCATGTTGACCCAAAATTTCTCTCTTTTACTTTATGTATATTCATAGTTTTTCAATTCCAGTGTTTTGTTTTGTGAATGAATGAGCAGGATTATAGAGAATGACCTGTTGAAACAGAACTGAATATCTTGAACAAAGCTAGAAATATTTCAATATATATTGCTGAAATGGACATTGGTATTTCTAATTGGCCTCTGCATTGGCCTCATTGCAACATTTTCAACCTTGCAGTAAAGAAAATTGCAGGGCTTAAGCTGCATGTTGCCTCTAGATTGATACTGCAGAATAGGTATGGTATTAATTCTTTTTAATTTATGAACCTCCACCCTTGTTCGAAGGGTCTATGCTACTGTCCATATTCAATCCATCACCGCACATAATTGATGGATCCTATTTCACTTTTCCTGCAATTATTAATTCATTTGTTTATCACAAATCCAAACAGAGAGGCTGCATTGGTTTGCAATGAATTTCTGTCAAATTAGAATTTGATTAATTCAATTCAGTAAAATATTTGTTGAGGTGTTGGTGCAGAGTGCAATGCATAATTGGAGTTCTCAATTTTATTGATTTGACAATTGGTTGAAATGAGTTAAACTAAAGGTATATATTGGCCTTTCCAATGCTCACGAGTGCTAATGTAGCACTAACTTTAATAGAAACAATTCTTACTTCCTATACTGAACCAACAATAATAAGGGATGGTGTGCTGGAAATCAAAGCTTATCTGAATGGGTGGATCTGCGAGGATTTTTTAGTTCTGAACACCCTTTTTGTTAACGTATGTGCATGTCAAGTTCAAGTAAATTCTCATAAAAAGACATCTACACTGATCATGCTGAAATGTAAGGTCCCACAAAAAATCCAACTAAATTCGGGGAACTTTTATCTAGTCTATCTAAGGAAAATGTCACAGAGAATGGTAGCTATGCTTCTCATTAGCTATAGATTCGAATCCTGGAATGTAACCTTTTTTGGGTTTCATTTTTATGATAATGAGAAGTATAATTTGGCTTTGTACATGTATTTGGAAGTATATGTGTTGTGTCTACTGGATTGGATTTGGGAAAGGAAGGTCTCTTGATACAAACTGGGTTTTGCATATTATCTCTTTTTGGGCAGGGTGGCTCAAGGTGTTACCATCTAACATGGAGATGATTGAGGTACTTCAAGAATGACAGATATAGGTGTCATCTCATTACTTGTGGTGCTTCTGTCGGGGTGGCTACAGCTTTCTGTGCACCTATTGGTGGTGTGCTCTTTACACTGGAAGAACTAGAAACATGGTATCAAACTTTCCTTTGCAATTCACACTGTTATTGGATGTATTCTTTAGCATCCTTATTACAGTTAAAGGTTACAAGACATCAGAGTTTCACCTTCTTCATATGTTAGATAAGGATGTTATATGCATTCAGGTAGTATCAAACCATGGATTATGGCTATGATGAAAAGTACTATGGCTTATAGCACAGAAGATAGTGCACATGTAGTTTTTGATTAGATATGAATGAAAGCATGCTTTCAAAAGAAAAATAATTGGAACCTAGAGAAAGGGAACATTTTTTCACTTGTTTTTCATAATTAATGATAATTATAGCTAGGGTAGTTACCATTTTGCCGACGATGGAATTTTTCAACACCGAGAGCCCTCCAAGGTTACTATCTCGCAAATGACGAAACTTTTCAACACCGAGAGCCCTCCAAGGTTACTATCTCGCAAACGACGAAATTTTTCAACACCGAGAGGCCCTCCAAGGTGCCATTGCAACTTTCTCTGCAAAAATGAAAGCAATCCCTCCAAGGTTCCATTGCAACTTGCGCTATTAAAATGAAAGTAAGTGGTTGTTCGTCTCGGATTGTTGAGACAACAAAGGTAGTCACCAGGGTGGTTATTCACCTCTATCCTGTGCTTATGGCTCAGTGAATAGAGAGTTCGTGTGCTGGAGTGAACAAAGAGAGATGGAGCTTGTGCTTATGGAGCTATTACAGGGCACTGACAAGTAGTACATGTAGATAACTCGCTGACAAGTAATACATGCAGTGGAAAATACATGTGGTGTGGAAAAGACATCTATTACCAAATCATAACACCATGACATTGGAAAATGAAAGATAAATATTTAATGCTAATCAACTAATGCTGATATTAGTTTTGATTTGAAAAATATTTGAAAAAAATGAAGGGAAAAAGTGAATATAACATAATCTTATAGCCTCCCACCTCGAGAAGAGGCCAAATAAGATGGCGAAAAAAAATTCATTGCACTCCGACGTAATTTTTTTTATATTTGCCTTAATCATGACAGTAACCAACTCAAATTAATGTTATAGCCCACCATTCTGATTACAATAGTACATGTTATGCTTGTGATAAGGACTAATAAGATATAAATCATGTCTATCCAAAAATATATTAAGAAAAAATCATTAATTAAAATATAATGTTCAAATATTATGAGTTGTTTCACCTTATAAGCTTAAAATTTTAGCCACCACATCTAAAATAATTAAAAATAAAACAATGAATTTGACCAAAACATGAGTTATTACCTATACATATCCTTAATATGAAACCATTGACCTACTTTGATCTTATACTGAATTCCACCATGAGCCTTAAAAAACTCAACCATGTTTTATGGATGAATCATGTTTTTGGAGTTGTTTTGGTGGTGGGGATAGGGATATCCCTTAATATTGAGTCTTTTTTGGAAGACCAATTTACTTTTTCATTAAATATGTGCATTAAAAGAAATTTATTTTTGTACAAGAATAATTTTTATTTTATTTATAACAGAGATGGTTACTCGTTAGTTAGCATATTTTCAATAATATCTCTTGCACTTGTGGATGAAGAGTATATAGACTTATTTTGGAAAAATACACCTAGTTTATAAAGTAAAATTTACCTAAATAAAAAGGAGCTACATTATAACAATATTAGATTTAATTGTTTTGTTTTGAATGTTAAAAAAATATTAAATAGACAAATTGTATTGTTGAAGAATTAGGGTATAGATAGATACTCATTATGAAATATACTTTGTTTCTTGGGCAAAGATGTGAATAATGTAAGCATAGTGAATCTCCAATACCTAAAACAAATTATGCTTAATATATATAGTAACTCAATGATGAGTGATTCAAAGGATGAAATTGCTTTGAATGATAATTTTTTGTTAAGAGTTTGAATATAATAGAACGCAAAATGAATCAATAATACTAATCCAAAAGAATGGAAAGAAGTCCTTAGCACAATATAGATTCTTAACTTTATGATTGTATAGGTTGGGGTTTTGAAACATAGATTTAGTTTCAAGATCAATATGACCACATAGCTTGGGTATTTTTCTAAAATGTGCTCAAGGATAACATTATTCAAGGAGGGATGTTGGGAACATGTAAGTTTAGTGTAACGATGAAAAATATTTATCGCATTGGAATAAGTGTTTTCTCTTAATACAACCCTAAATGATAATGTCTTATGCAATAGATAAAAGGTTGGACCAAAAACTTAGATAGTAGCTTTATTGCAATTTCAAGGGTTCACAAATCAACTAGTCATCCTCTTCTATATCAAAGATCACAACTTGAAGCTAAAGGAATATTACTGAAGTAACTAATTTATGCTTTTATGAGAATAACAATATTTGTAAGGGAACTATTAATTGTGCCCGGAGGAAAAATGGTAGAATTATGTAAGTTAAATGATCTTCATTTTTGCATTCATACATATAAATTTTTCACACAAGCTTCTACCCACTAGTCTATTAGGGTGTTTTTGATAAGCTATTATATTCACCAATCAGTGCACCTTAGTGGTGCCTCATTAAATGTGAAACTAAAGAAAATTTGATGGAGATAGAGGTGAATATCCCACTTACCCACTTGAAATATCCCATTCATATCACATTGCGCTTATGAGCCAAGTAGTGAGAACAAGACCATATACTCATCTCAAATTTCTAAGGCCAATTTCATCTCATGGGGGTGTAATAAAAATGGATTTAAAAAAAAACAATGATAAATATCGCTTTATTTAACAATTAAGAAATGAAATATGTTATAAAAACTAAGTGTCTTTCTAAAATACCCAAAGGCTCATTAACTAGTAGGAAGCACTTTATTACGCCCAGGGTGATATTAAAAGAAGGGAATTTGTGTTCAATTCCTTAGAATTAGTTGTAATTGTAAATAGATATGAAAACATAAAGAAAATGGGCATGATTTTCACAAGACATGGAAATTAAAATATATCAACAACCAGGGGAAAATTTATGTGATGATGAGTGAAACTTTTTTCCAATATTTTAAGAAATATAATGAGGTTTGATCTCCTAATTCAGGATGCGGGTTTTATGTGGAACTTATAAATATTATGTGATGCATGTGCTTTTGAATATTATTCGACCAAAAAACTATTATGCAATTCTGGTTTAAATATCAATAGAAAAGACCATATTCTAGTGGATTCATTCAACTTGTTTGAGTTGTTTCTTTTGAATATTTTGATGGAAATATTAAAAAAACATTTGGGACTTGAAGCTAATAATAAAAAACACCTAATTGAATATAAATATTCAAAAATCCATGTTGAGGAATACAATTTAAATCTATACTCTTGGTAGCTAGTTTAGGTTCATTTGTTTTTATGGTTGAAATCCCTCTCTCCACACACACCCATGGATGGAGGGAGAGTGAGAGGATGTTTCCACCAACAATCGTAATTGTATGCTTTGGCAAAGTGTTTCAACTGATTTTAATTATTCCATCTAAAGGTTTGACCTTGAAACCTCCTACATGAAGCTCAAAGCATTTAAGCACATAAACTAGCCCAATATATATATATATATAT
>APFE030879059.1:82873-120373 GCA_000404065.3 Pinus taeda
AGCATTAGTCAAGGAATGGATCAATACCATCAATTTTCATAAACCTAAAACTCAAAAACCATTAATAACTTGACTAAGTCAAGTTTATCTTAACTATAATAATAATAATAATAATAAAAATTTTATTTTTATTATTTTTATTTTTATTTTAATTTCAACTCGTCAAAATGTTTATAAGAGCTTATAATACAACATTTTTATTAAATGTTTCTTTTAAAAAACAAAATAATAAATAATTTTCAAAAACAAAATTAGATTTAAATGGATAAGCCTCTGCAACTTAGCTATGAAAAAATGTGGTACATTATTCTAACTAATTAGGAGTAAATACATCTCTATATTTGACGAATGACTATATTTATGGCTTTTAGAAATATATATATAAACATGCTGTGAAAGTAAAAAAAAAAAGAGTTTTATCCGGTTAAAAACTATTTTTTATTATAAGGGAAATCATATCTATATATATACACACTTACGGTGTGAAAGTAAAAAAAGAGTAAAAGAGTTCTACTCTGTTAGAAACTATTTTTCATTAGAAAGGAAGTCATATCACTGCATAACCTTGTTTACTATAAATAAAGTTATGGAATTAAGGGGAAAATAAATACTATATTTATTTATTTAATCGATAAAAACACTACACATTTCACCCTTAATTGTAACGTTTCTTTAAGTTTTCTTCCGCCAACCATATTTTAGGAAAAGGAAGATTTGTGGGAGGAGTTAGGTCTACTTTCTGGAAGCTCGACGGAGTCTTCTGCCTGAAAGTTGTTGGTATACTCATGTCCACCTTCTATAAGCTCCAAAGTCTTGTTCGTCAAAGTTATTTGTAGAAAATAAAGATTATGCAAAAATGCAACATCTCATAAATAATAACCAACAATCGTAACCTATGTATAAAACTTTCCTCCAAGATAAGGAACATCCGTCCCTACATGAACCTCCATAACCTGTTTCTATTTTTATTGGTGGTGCGAATCCCCACTTCAGAAAATGACAGAATGTAATTGAAAACGACATGTTAGAAAAATTTATTTTGTTGGTTATCTACTTAAAATTTCGTATTTGTAATTATTAAAGAGTTGTTGCAGGAATCTAATCATCTAAATGGAGTGTAATTAAGTTTTGTTTGACACCAGTTCAAGATTATAACCGTACGGAAAACGAGAAACCTGTAAGGAAAGTTTGACACACAGGCCAATATTATGAACGTAAACTTGGAAAGCGTTCAAGATGGAAAGGAAGATTTAGGGAAAAAAAAAGAAACAGGTCGAAGGGTAGAAGATCGAAACTCACGGAGGGCCAAAGTGCCGGAGTCGGCGAGAGTATCGTTGAGCAGAACTGAGATTATGTCGGTTTCGTTGTGCTTGACATAATATGTGGTATAATGGTTGACGCCCACGAAATCCAGCGAACCTTTTATCTGACTCGACTCTTCTGATGAGAATAACGGCAGTCGATTGCCAATTCTCTCTCTCATGGACGCCGGATAGTCTCCGAAAAACAGTGGATCCATGAACCTGCAAGCAGTTGTATAGTTGTTGAGTATACATATTGATATGATATGAGATGTGCATGATGGATGATAGATAATAATGGTTTAATATCATGGCATCTACCATCCCAACTGGAAATCTTGCGCTCTCTGTGTAGCTGCAATATCTTCAGGAGACTCGGACATTGGCTCGTACCAGATCACATCCAAAGCCATACCGACTCTTCCGCCTTGCTTTGCCTGCAACATTCATTAGTTCCAAATTTGGATGATGTATATGAATGCGTTTTATTATGGAACAGGGGTGTTTCAACTGAGGCAACCAGTCAAAAAAATATCCAGAAAGAGAGAAGAAATATGTAAATGAAGATACATACTTTAAATTTTGTCCTGTAAATGTCCACGGCTTTGGCGTGAGAAAGAAGAATGTTATGAGCAACGATATAGGGCTCTGTAGCGGAATTCCCAGCGCGGCAAAAGAGGTGAAACAGAACGGAGCATCGCCCAGGAGCAAAGAGGCCTGCATCGTAGCCCTGAACGGAGACTGTGTGAGGCTCATTGAATGTTATCCAATTCTTCACTCTGTCTCCAAATTTCTCGAAGCATGTTTCTGCAAACTTCGCATAGTCATCTCTGCTCCCAAGTTCAACCAACATAACATAGTTTATTCAATCCATTCCCTCGCTCACTCTGGTAAAAGCCATGAATCTTATATTGTGCAAACTGATTTCAATTGTAATAGTTATGAGTAAAGATCTTTACATAATTTTAGGGCTTAGCCAGCCCTTATAGGCATCCTCTAGCGCTTGTGGAAGATCCCAGTGATACAGAGTCACGTATGGCTCGATTCCTGTAACTTTCTCTCAAAGGGTTAACTCAGTGAATATATTAATCATCAGAATAAGTTGATCAGAACCTTCTATTGGATTGCATACCGTTTTCCAGGAGCGCATCTATGAATTTATTGTAATGATCGACCCCTGCTTGGTTGATATCTCCATTTCCATCTTATATATATATATATATATACGCATTCATCTCTCAATTAAGGGTGCGTATAATATGAAAACACAATGAGTACTAACAGAACTGAAAGAAGAAGATTGAGAAGTATTGATAATCTTACTGGGGAATATGCGGGACCAAGAGATGGAAAATCTGTAGGCATCCATCCCCATATCTACCATAAGCTGGATATCCTCCTGCAAAACTTATTGATCGCATGATTATAAACAGTATATTCCTTGTAACAGGGGGTCTATTTGGATCAGGTTGCAGGGAGCCTCACCCTGTAACGATGATATTGGTCTTCTGCAACGTCTGCGTTGCTGAAATCCAGTATATGCCCTGTAAAAGCAAGGGTTTTCACATTATACATTAAACATGGAAAGGCGAAAAACATGGGTAGCTCTTAAAAGGTAAAAGCAGTACCAAATTTATGAGAATATGTATCCCACACACTGGGTCCTCTTCCATCTTCTTTAACTGCACCCTCGTACTGCAAAACAACATACTATTTAGCAATGCTTCATTACTGCACCCTCGTGCTGCAAAACAACATACTATTTAGCAATCACACTTGTCAAGAAAAGGTAGAGTTGTATGGAAATTGTGATTTAAACCTGGAAAGCTGAGGAGGCGGTGCCAAATACAAATCCAGGAGGAAAATCCCTTCTGTTGAAATCTACTGTCGAGGTTGGGCCACATTGGGCCTCCGATCTTTGCAGTGCAGTTAACAAAAAAATGTTCGCAGCTATGTATAAAAGAGAAGGGCTCATTTTTCGCGTCTGCAATCTAATAGTATTGCAATCGAATGGATTCCGAAATCAAATCAGCCCGCAGTTTTAAAGAGCGTGTCGGCGCTCTCTTCAAAGACTTTTCAACGGGATGACAATACACGCAAAATTGCTGCGTCAAGCTTTCAAATTCCGTGCCGATTAATAATTGGATGACCTCAACGATATCCCACCGTCACACTCGAAGAGTCCTCACCACCAATATCACGCTTACACTAAATGTACCATGTGATGTTGATGACGGATTCCAAATATGGTAAATATATCCAACAGCGATAAGATGATCCGTGCGGTAAACACTTGAGTTGCATCCAGCGTGATGTATATCTTATCGGGAGCGCTCGAGTTTTGGCTTCGTTTTGTAATGTATGAATTCCAGATTTACCATGCTGAGCACATGGGCGCATGAGGAGGGACGAGTCTGTCATTGATATTGCTTGATGTAAGAGACGCTGAGCAGTTCCTTCTGCGCACATGAGTTCAAGGTAGATATAGCGAGGTCATGATTTCCTTCTGCTCACATGATTTCAAGGTAGGTATAGCGAGGTCATGATTCACTTCTGCTCACATGAATTCAAGGTAGGTATAGCGAGGTCACGAGTATGAATAGTATGAATATGATATGGCAGAATTTCAAATTGGGATTTCACTGCACAGTTGTTATGCAAATTGTCAATAATCTTTTTTGTCAAAGCTTCGAGCGACCACACGGAATTATCTCTGTACAAGTTTTCGGAGACTGTGAATGCGGTCCCGCCGTTGTCCGTCGTTCACTTTCAGAAAAATGTCAGGACTACTCAAGGAGTTTTGAAAATTTCATTCTTGCTTGCAACTTTAAAGATTTCTTTGAATCTTCCATTTTGCTGGAAAAGCTGTCGTACTGCTTCTAAAAATTCTTATTTCGCATCATTTCTGCTTTCAAATTCTCAAATTTATAATTTTTTAATAAATTAAAAATATTTTTAAATAACTTTTATATATATATATATATATAAAATAATAAAGGCTGTTATTGAAGCCAAGCCACTCCAGTGCACTGGATGATCTTGGCTTGGATACCTCGTGGCATCCTGAACAGATTACAAAATATTTGTGCCAGATTTTTATGGAAAGGACATCACACACGGAAGCAGTTTGCCCGATTTGCGTGGGTGAAATGGGCCACCATTGCTAGGCCCAAACGTTGGGGGATGGGGCATAAAGAATCTCAATCTCTTTCCCAAGGCTCTGGCAGCCAAACTCAGTTGGAATATATATCAAACATTTGGAAAGCTGTCCTCCAATCTCCACCTCTATTGCGGGAAGGTATCACGTGGCGCATCAAAAATGGAAATAGTGTAAGGATTGGGGTGGATCCGTGGGTGGGGTGCGGCAATTCACACAGGTTGTCCGATGGTCTGATAACGCACCTCCATAACAGAGGCATCACACATATGAATCACATTGGAGACAATGTGAACTCCACCTTTCTGCAATAGGCTTGGGTAACCCATCGCATATTGGAGATTCCCGAACAGTGGCAAAATGAATGGAGGGCTTTTACTGACGCTCTCACGCAGGCGCATGTCAGACTCACAGAAGGCCCCGATGACATTATTTGGGCAATCGCAAACCATGGCTTATACTCTCCCAGGTTGGGAAATTTAAAACTTATGGAAGCATACAAGCCCCCGACTGTCCTCCCCATCTCAAAAGAGCTCTGGAAGTTGGACGCAGCCCCACGCACCCGGCTCTTAATGTGGAATATCCTTTTCGATAAAACCCCCACAGGAACCAATCTCATGAAACGATCATTTCATGGTGCATTCAGATGTCATCTGCGCTGTTTAGAAGAGGAAAGCATAGATCACCTGTTCTTAAATTGCAAAGTTACTAAAGATTTCTCGCAAAACATCTCTTCTCACTATCCATCCCTCAAAGTCTGGCAGGGGCCGAATATTATGGAGGCGTGGAGCGATTGGTGTCGTCTGCATATAGGCAAACCCATTAATATGCCTATGCTTTTTTGCTGGGCGATATGGATCGCTCGGAACCAGGTCATTTTCCAAAAAAGGGCGCCTCATTGGCCTATCATTCTGAGCCATACCATTTCTGATTTCGAATTACTCCCTGAAGTAGATCAAAAAAATAACATTCGCACCAACAGGCATTTAAATCTGGACAAAACAAAGCCTTGGGATTTTTTCGACGGCTCTGCCCAAGAAACAGGATGCGGTGGAGGAGCGCTGCTATATCTCAGTGATGATCATTATTATAAAATACAGATCAAGCTTGGAAGAGACACCAATAATTTCGCTGAATTAAGCACAGCAAAACATATCATTCATTTTGCGATACACAAACAGTGCAGCCACCTTCAATTATATGGGGATTCACAAATTGTTTGCAACTGGCTGAACGATTCATCACATTGTTCTGCTTTCTCTCTGAGACATATCCTTGAAGAGACAAAAAGACTGATCACATCATTTGAATCCTTCAAATGCAACCACATTTACAGGGAACAGAACACCAAGGCGGACCAGCTATCTAAAGAAGCAATGCAACACAATATGAATGCTACAGCGTCTGCAAAATGTAATTTCTCCACATTAATAGAAATTACGACTTTTTCCTTATGGGAAAAAAAATACTAATCCAATTAATGATGAACACCAATATTAATATTTTCTACTGAATTTTAAGAAAGTAAGAGATTGATGGGTTACAATTTTAGATCATTATAGTTTTGCGTATTTTGAAAATCAGAACAGATATGAGTAACAAATGGGAAGAGAAAGTGATTTTCATCTTCAACCTTCTTAGTATCTCAAAGATTTTGCTCACTTAGCAAGTAACGAAGGTTGGTAGTGGTAAAAATTTTGTGAGTAACAAGTGGGAAATCCAAAAGAAAATGATTTTCATCTTCGGCCCTTTTAGTATCTCAAATGTAACAAACTCTTTAGTTGCAAGGTGTTTTGGGAATTGACCAACACCCGATTTCACTTTGAAGCTCATGAGAATTAGTTATTATCTTGGCAATTTTCATTTTCTTCTTACCGTTGATGAAGACATAAAAATAATTATGGTTTTCAAAATTGGGTTGATAACCTCTTTATAATACCTTAGCTTCAATTTTCCCTCTATCTTCTTATCACCCTACAACTTATCCTTAAATTTAGAAATAATAATGTTTTTAAAATTATCCGTATTCTTGAAGATGATAGGCATGTTTAATTTAGAATAAACTTTTTAAAATTATAATTTAATTATCATTAATTATTAGGTGGATGATAAAGATTTAACGTCCATAAAATATGTCCAAATATTCATAGTAATATTTAGAGATCGAAAATTAAGATTTATCTCAAGTTACTTATGCTCTTTTTAATTAATTTATCTTATATTAAGTAATTAATTAAAAAAATGTTGTTATATTGTGTATGTAGCACTGATAAGTCATAGTATTGGCTCTTGATATTGTTAACAAAAGCTATTTACAAGTTATGAATTTCCATGATAAAGTTAAAAATATTGTTACATCTCTTTTTAAAATTGTATATATGTTTAGCTCATATATTAATTATTTAATAATAAATTTTTATAATTTTAATAATATGAAATGTAATATGAATTAAAGATTTTAATGTTTATTATGAATTGATGTTTACTTATAATTTAATTTATGTACTTAATTTATGTGTGACCCCTATATTAAGTGACTCATATTAATTAATTTTCTTTAAATTAAAATCTCCTAATATTAAAAAATATGGCGTGTCAAAATATGCGGTGTTTATAAACTAATTTTATGGATATTAAGAATCGGTGAATAGAATCTATTTTAATAAACATACCCTCACGTAACGAAATTGTGGGTTTAAATATAATATTAAGTGGCTATGAGAATAGTGTGATTAATATATTGGCGATACGCCATAGTTTGACATAAGCTCATGTGTGTATAGCACCCAATCCCATCCTTTATCTACACATTAAATGTCTCCGCTTCACGTTCCCTCGAATAAAGTCTACAATTCTATATTTGGAACCCACATGTACTACTAAGTATTTAAATTAAATTGAAAGTTATAATAAGAGGAATGAGTCACTTCTATCCACAACTCGAATCAATTATAATAAAATTAAATGAATGATAGGAGATTGATCCACATTATGTACACGCTTTAAACTTATCAACCACATACAAAATTATACAAGAAATATTCAATTTGAACGTGCTTGCTTAATTTGCAATCATAGAACCTGCTTCCTTATTTTGCAATTATCTAAAACATCGTGTAATAAAATATACATTTAATACTATTTTGATTGGAACTCGAAACTTGCTTGACACTAACACAATTATAAAATATATTATTATAATTAAAAAATATTATTTTAATTATTTTTTATATATATATATATTTAACCATAATTCAAAGAAGATGAAATGTTTAATAGTCAAACATCCAAATTTAAGCACCATTCACCCCTTTAAAATAAAATCGAAAAGCCAAACATTTCGTCCCTACCCATTTAAAGTTTGAGGGCACGCTAATTGAGTAGAACTTGAGAGGAAAACCTTTAAGAGATTCCACCTTAAGATTGCAAACTCCAAGGAATTGAAGTGTTAACTAAGCTAGAATCATTGTTTGTTGATTATTGAAGTGTTAAGCAAGTTATAGCCACTATTTGTTGGTTAAATTCCAGTGGTAGCATTTTATATCATAATTATATATTAAGTTAAGTGAGAATTTAGAAACTGATTATTTTGTAAATTCATTATATTATTGTGAAGTGAGCGTTATTTAAATTTTTATTTCTTATTTTTAAGTAAGTGTTATTTAAATTATTATATTATTATTTTTATAATTTAATTAATTTTTATTTTTAATATGTTTAAAGTTTTTTAAAAGTTTTTATCTCTTTGAAATTTATTTGGAGTTATTATAACTGGTATTATTTATTTATTTAATTAATTTTTTTTTTTTTTTCTATTTTAATTGGTTTGATTGATATGCAAAGAATTATTAACCAACATTCAATTATTTGTAAGGAATTTATGTAGGGTATGATTCAAATAATGCATATGTTATTTTATGTTAATTGAACTTTTACTCCAAACTAGAGAAAATATGGTTTTGTTTTTATATTTTTCTAATATAGTATTTAAGTTAAAGTTAATTTTTAACATATAGATATTGAAGTGTAATTAAAGGAAAAATTGTTCCTTATTATTTTATGTGCAATTTATATTGAATTTTAATTAATTTATAGAAGTAATTTCAAGTTGCACTAAATTTGCAACATAATATATCTTTTAGTTTCTCTTAGAGTCATGTTCGGGAGATTTAAAAGTTGTTGACTAATTGCAAGTTTCTATTCTTCAAAGAGATAATCCATGGAAGCAAGTTACAATTTTTTTTTAGTAGAGGTTATTTTATGTAACAAAGATTACTATGAATATTGATCAAAATGCAAACTTTATGGTTGTTGAAGATGCATGTGATATAATTTAAGTGAGGTGTTATGAACATTAAAGATTGAAATACATTAGTAGCACAAGCGATATTTCTAGAAAAGCTAGGGATATGACTCCCTAACTTATTTTTAGTCCAAATTTTTCTAAATGTGAGATTATTTATTTTATTTTATTTATTTATTGATTTATTTTTTCTTTCTGAAATTTGTTACATCAAGAAATGCCTAGGAAGCTTTGGACAGACACAAACTCATTTATATAATGTAAAGAGATAATTAAAGAATATTCAAATAAAAAACATTGAGGAGAGAGATCATATCTCATTTAAGCACATATAATATTAACCAATTACACAACTCATTTATATAATGTAAAGAGATAATTAAAGAATAGTCAAATAAAAAACATTGAGGAGAGAGATCATATCTCATTTAAGTACATATAATATTAACCAATTACACAACAATGCAGATATCATTACAGAGTAGGTAAAAATATACCCAAATCTTTACAAACCAAATGAAACTTGGTAGTTACTTGTGGTAAAATAGGGTATAGAGTAACCAAGTTGTAAAATCTCATGGGATGGTTGTCATCTCATGAAATTAGATCTGATTAGATAAGATTAGATAACATAATTTTATCAATGTCTAAATATTCTCCAAAAATAGAACTACAAAAAGTTTAGAACATGATTTTACTACAAAGGACAAAATTTAGAGAAGTATTTTATGGATATTTGATATTAATAGTATACTCACATTTCTTGAGGTTAGCCAATAGTTTATGCTTCTTTAGAGTCTCTAAAACAAAGTGAGGTGTGAGATGTGCTCCTCTTATGTAGAGCTATAAACCAATATATCATCTAAATATATTATAATAGATATAAATTTAAATATGGGCATAACACATCATTTATCAACACCCTAAATTATTTGGTGCATTACATAAACAAAATGGCATGTTCAATCATTCATATAAATTGGTTTGTCTTGAATGTGTTCTTCTAGGTGACTTGTTCTTTGGCATGTATTTGGTGGCATCCTCCAACTAGGTGAAGTACCTAGCATGTTGTAACTAGTCTAACAAATCATCAATCCTGGGTAGAAGATCTTGATTCTTGAGTGTAAACTTGTTCAAATCCCCACAATCGATACACATTAGCCAAGTCCTATCCTTCTTGGGTACAATGATGATAGGCGGTGTAAGACACCCTCCCACTCCCTTGGGTTATTCTTGAGTAGTGCAAGGTGTTACATCAAAATTAACCCAATCTCCAAGATCTATTATGAAGATGGGTTTGCAAAAATCCTCTTTTCCCAACTTCCTTGAAACTCAAAACAAATTCTACTATCATGTTTGGCTCTTTAAGAGCTTTTCAGTGATATAGTTTTTATCTCAATCTGACTTCTAGATTAGAAGTTCTTGCAAAGTCGAATGGAATATGTGGCTTTACCACATAGCTCATAGTCCAACGAAGATCCCTCCACATTAGTGTTCCCAATGCCATTGTGTGATTCTTATGGAAATACCTAATCAAATTTCCGCAACACGATAGAGATTGATAACATTATTTGTTAGGGAAATTTCCATTTAGTGCTCTCCGTCAATTCGCACCACCACACCCGCATTTGGGAGGTGAACATTATCACACCTCCACACCCACATTTGGGAGGTGAACATTATCACACCTCCACGATGTGATGATAAAAATTTAATGACATGTGACAATCATATTCCCATCCCGCGCCTTCTATCTACTACAACAACTTTATATAAAACATAATAAGTCATTTCAGATAAGCTGAGCCTTGTAGTGACATGGCCCTTTTCCACAGAGATTCCATGTTGGTGCCTAAAAACACTCCCAAGCCATGTGGAACTACATGGAAACTACCACGTGTCAAGTGGATTTGGTCAATTCAAAATTCAAAAGTACTAATTTTAGTTTCCACGTGTCACTTCCATGCAGGTGCCACATTAGTAATATTCCACGTCATTGTCCACGTGGTGTCCATGTAATATTTCTCAATATACAGGCACCTGCCACCTCAGTCTGTGACAAGGTTCCATGGTCCATGCCCCTTTATGTTTTGCAACATAAAAACGTGTATCTCATCTTAGGGAAAATATGGGTGCACATAATTTTTCCAAAGTGGCTACCACTACAAATCCTCATATTCCTGGATCACTCTTAAGATTTCGACTAATATGGATCCAGTCCCACCCCAGATACATTATACTCCTTGTACAAATCTAGGTAATTTCACATCTGGATTAGTGTCTATGCTTCCCATAGTGGGCCCTACCCTAGAAAAGTCCCAAATTCGATTCAAAAATAGATCTGGCTCCTAGCCATCAAGCTTCCAAAAATTTACCCCACCCCAGATATAACTTAAGTTGGTCGACATATGTGGATTTGTTTGAATCTAACACTTCCAAAAAGATGCACCAATGAAACTCTCTAAGATGTTTAGATATCTAGATACATCTGCTAAGCTATCAATGCATTTGGACCAAATAAAAAACCCTTTCAAGACATATCTAGCTCTAGATTCAAGTATGATCCCTACAATACACATAATTAGAAATTTTATGGGATTTCCAAGGAATTTCCCAAGCTTCCCTTGAGTCTGCGCGAGACTTGACATATATTCACGATGATTTTGGAACTCCAATCAAAACAAAATGCATTACAAACGTCATATGAATGAATATAATGACATCAATAACTCACAAAGCTAGTTTAGTAGTTAACATTGATTGTGAGTTAAGCACTAACATATTATGGTTCTATAAGTTTAGTTATAGTAGCATCTCATTAAACCTTTACTTATTCCTATATCACATATTTCACCAGGGCCTAATCCATTCTCTACATAAAAGAATATGTTACAATATTAAACAAGATAGTGAGCCTTTCATTTCATAAGCATGTCAAATATCGGGGTATTGGAATTAGTAGTTAATTGCATGTCTTCATGCAACTAGTCACATCCAAGGCATATTCCCCATTAAGGATATGTAGTAGTTTTTAATGACCATTCAAGAGTTAACACAAAGCCATAATTTAACCAATAGCAAACCAGTCATGTAAACATTCACATTAAAAAATACATAAATCACAACAATTATCTAAATGGCTAGAGATGGACACTCAAAACTGAAGGTGGGACTTCAACTCTTGACCCAACCATATGCCAGCTACACCATAGTCTTTCTTGCAGTTTTCCACTCTTGAACCAGATCCATGATACAAATGATTGCTTTCTTAGTGGTTCCAACCAAGTTATACTGGGGTATTGGTTAGTTTCTAGGAGTATGTGCTTTCTTTATATGTGGCTTATCAACTATGTTTTCAATGCAAGAACTGTAGGAACCTATAACAATCTGTCTGGGTAGGTTTTCAACTTACTTGGCAAGCATTGAGTGGTTTATTGGTTTATTCAAAAACCACTCAATGGTTTATAATCAACCCTTTTCATAAAGAAGCTTAGTGGACTTCCACCTTGCATATTGGTTTATCAACCCTATGACAAGCACCTAAGTGGTTTATCATATTACTTGGAAAACACTAAGTGGTTTATAAACTTCCTCAAGAATCACTTAATGGTTTATCAACCCTTTTCAACAAGCACTTATCACCTAATTCCTCCTTTGAGCCTCCCACCGATATTTCAAGTTTAGACACACAGAGTCCAACAACTCAATGCATCAATACTGCAAATTACATCCTATCAGTATTAGCATACTTTCTCTCACACTCCACACTCGTTTCTCTCTCCAACTTTGTCTCATGTATTCCCTCCCCTATGTGTTATATTATTTCCCACACATTTTTTTCCTTGTTATCTTTCTTTTGCTTCTAGGATCTTTGAGGTGCCCTCAGACAAGAGTATTTGTTTCCCCTTCCCTCCAAATAATGGAAGTAGGGAATGTGGGAATATCCTCTTCCTCGTTGTGTTTTTCCAACTATTTGGTGGTGGGCCTTCAGCTACATCATTCGACACCATAACATTTTCTTAGATTGTGGATCTATTTATCCCATTCTTTAGTTCCAGGAAAGTATAAAATTTATTTACAATCACAGTCATTGTTTAGGACATTACGAAAAAAAGGGATAATATAAGGGGTGTTACAAACCCCACCCCCTTAAAGGAGCACTATCCTTCATGTTTTTGTAAATAAAAAGAAAAAGGATAATAGAGAAGTTGAGATTTATGTAATAGCTATAACATCCACTTATTTATCAAACAAAAATGGATATATCACCCTCATTTGTTCTGCTATCTCCTTGGTGGCTTCATCAGGTCCAAAGTTGTAACATACCCACCTACCTTGAGCTTCTCCTTTTTTGTTTTTCCACTTGCGATATTTCCTTCCCTTCTTGTCCTTTATTTTTTTTAATTATTTATGTCACAATTTCCCCCTTTCTCTAAATCAATGGTCGCATATCTCTCGCTTCCACACAAAAGTATGCCATAGGCCCACCAATAGTCAGTTATGCAGAAGAGTCGGGGTGTGTACGTTTCTTCACTCACTAACAATGCTGATGTCTTGACCCCCCGACCTCCAACTAAGTCGGTGTCGACCCATTTTTGAGCACAGGGTGTACCTCCTTCCTGATGACCCAAACCCTGACTTTTGACCTAGTTGGATTGGTACATAGTGCTTTATTATCATGCATGTTTCTGCCAATACGCTACCCAACTAGTCAGGGTCGGGCCATTCTTGAGCATAGGGATTACTTCCTTCCGACAGCCCAACCTCCTACCTCCATTACATCTTGGGCTTAAATGGTCCTAAGAATTCATGTATCGGCTCGCGTGATCCTTACCACTAATCCAGGGTTGATGCGTATAGGGTGTATCTCCCATTCTAGATGAGGTTGTGGCGATCAATATTTATAAGGTAAGGAGTGCCCTTCTTCCTTCTTCCAAGGTGACTTGAAATCTTCTCGATACATCCCATCCTTTCACTAGACTTTTGGATCTAGCTTCTTCAACCAAGAATTTGGTTCAAGTATCCTTCGGGCTCTCGAAAAAAATTACAGAGATTGACTATCATTCTTCCTTGCAATTATGCCTTACCTTGGTTAAGGAATTTCGGTTCCTTCCCCAACAATGCCTTAGACATGGATCTCTACAATCTCCCCGAGGAAACGTTCTACCACCATGTAGGCTTTCTCGAATTAGTCTTCTCAACCCTGGCCCTATTTCCAAGGCCTAGTAGACCTTTAGATCCTCTTTAGGGTTCCACCACTCTACCAATGTTAATCTAAAGCTTTTCATGGTGTCACCAATCCCAGACTTAGGTGATAGCTACATTGAGGTTTCTTTAGCCCACAGGCATTCCCTACCCTCAGGTAGGGAACTTCTTGCATGGAGGCATTTATGGATAACCAACCTTCTTGAATTACGAGGCTATAGGGCATATAGATAAAGCATCATGACACTTTTGGAAAGTTGCAAAGCTTGACTGGCTTTGGGAAATATCTCCTCAATGTTCACTCATTGCTTTCCTGGCATCACAACAACATATAACTGAATACATAACTTGTACAAAAATACCAACTCTGCCCCGCAAGGGACTTTTACGTAGACTGCACATAATGAAAGGGTCTCGAGACACACTATATTCAAGGATCAATTAACATACCCACCTACCTTAAGCTTCTCCTTTTTTGTTTTTCCACTTGCGATATTTCCTTCCCTTCTTGTCCCTTATTTTTTTTTAATTATTTATGTCACAATTTCCCCCTCTCTCTAAATCAATGGTCGCATATCTCTCACTTCCACGCGGAAGTATCCCATAGGCCCACCAATAGTCAGTTATGCAGAAGAGTCGGGGCGTGTATGTTTCTTCACTCACTAACAATGCCGATGTCTTGACCCCCCGACCTCTGACTAAGTCGGGGTCGACCCATTTTTGAGCACAGGGTATACATCCTTCCCGATGGCCCAAACCCTGACTTTCGACCTAGTCAGTTTGGTACATAGTGCGTTACTATCATGCATGTTTATGCCAATACACTACCTGACTAGTTAGGGCCAAGAAAACTAGTCACGGATCAGGGCCGGAAAAAGCCACAAAACACTGGAGGTTACTAAGGGTGCTCCATAAAATTCAGGATCATCTGCAGGGACTACGCACACTTAAATTCTTCCATGTGCATAGAAAGGCCAACAAATTGGCTGACATTCTAGCCAACCAAGGGGTTACATGCAAAGATAGCAGATTTTCGACGAGTTGGCTTGCAATGCCACAGAGCGACCTAAAAGAACTTTTCCATAACCAGGTAGAAGAAGACAAAAAAGTGCATCAGAACAACACTAAGGAAAATGATAAGCAATGAGTAGATCATTCCAGAATTTTCTCTTTTGGTCAGACAGGTCTACGGAAGTTAGCACACCAGAGGCAGTCTCAGCAAATATGGTTGGTGCAACAATGAAAATCCCTAAAGGCAGGTGTTCGGTTCTCACTGTCAGGAGAAAGGCAGAGAAGAAAGACAGATGGCCCTGTTCTGGTAGCTTCATTCCCCATTTTTTCCAGGATTTGGAGTTAAAACCACTTCTCGAGTGGCTTCGGTGCGATCGCACCGCTTTCAAGCCGAAGGTGGTTTTGCAGTTGGGGCAGTGATACCATGCACCTTTTGACACGTGGATGAGGGACGGATGTGAAAACCACCCTCATCACACATTAAACTTTGGTCATTTCAGGCGAGCGATGGTCAGTGCTACCGTCTGATCTTTGCATGCCCGATCAACGATAGGGATGAGGCAAGCAGTTTGGTGGGGTTGGCGGGTTAAAGATCTGGCTACTTTATGGAGTGATATGCTTCTCCTATGTCGGATTAAAAAAGTGAATGAACGGCAGTGATTAAGTGACAAACGAAGTGTTTTCTGGTGAGGGTATTTGGGGGGAGGGTTCATGTGTCCTCCGAATCTCGAAGCTTGTTTTTGTCGAATCTCAAAAGTGTTACGTGAGTACTTTTTGAGGTTGAAGGACATAGGTTTTTTAGGACTTCTTTCTTTTCTGTCTTTCTCCACTCTGTTGGGTGAAAACATGTATATGTTGTAAAGTATGTTTGGTTTAAAGAAATAGAAGGCACGTCTCTTACTTTAGCAAAAAAAAGAAATTCTAGAAGATGATGAACATGGATTATATGATATTATTCATTAAATTTAAGTTATGCTTGCAAATCAAGCTCATTTTTTGGAACTATTCAATAGTTATACTTGTAATGCTTTGAATTTGAGATTTTATGAGAAGAATAAGTATTCAATTATTTTTGTTATATGTCTAATATTTTTATTATGTGGTTTTCACTTTAATTTTTATGTGAATCGTTATTTTTTGAAAAGGATTGTGATTATTATTATTTCTTGACATAAAATTCATAAAATTGCTATTTTTAAAACTATTTTTTGTTAAAATTTTACCATTAAAATTGTTTATTCGAATTAGATATATATATATATATATATATTATATATATATATATATATATATATATATATATATATATTATATTTTTTTATTTATTTAATTTTTTATTTTATTTTAATTTTAATTTTATTTATTTTTAATTTTATTTTTTCAGTTATTCGAAACTAATTTTACCATAAAAATTTAAATTCTTAACCTATTTAATTAGAATATTTTGTAGTTATTCAAAATTAAATATATTTTTTGAAACTAAATATTTATTTATTTATTTTTCTTAGTCATATCTATATATAAATTAATTTTATTTATTTATTTATTCTTAACATTCTCATTGAAATATTTAACCAAATTTTATTTATTCATTCTTAAATAAAATATTTATTTAGTCAATGAATGACTAGAGGTCTAATTATTCAAAACTTTATATTTATTTAGTTATTTAGTTGGTCCTAGATTAGTTATTATTTAATCATAACTTAAAATTTAAATATCTTTTTGCTTAGTCATAAGAGTTAGATAAATATTTATTTAGGTAGTGAATTCTAATTATGTACATGTTTGAACCTTTATAGGGTATTAATATTATTTAATAGATTTTTTTGGTGATAAAAAGGTCTTATAATTGATTAAATTAAACATTCATTATTTAATCAAAAACAGTTAAGGTCTTCATTCATTAATTATAATATTATTTTTTAATATTTAGTCAGAACTAGTTGTTAAACTCTAATGGTCGAAAAATTAACTCTCTTCATCACTATCACTATTTAATCTATTGCCATGATCTCACTATACATCTTGTCCTCATGATGAACCACACTAGATGGTTCGAAACACGTCAACCAAAAAGCTCTGGATGTGATTAGTACCGAAAGATATCCCAACTATCATAATTACATCTATATTCAAAATGTGTATTTTCATGTCAAATGTTAAAAATTATTGTTTTTTAGTGACAATTATTTTATGTACATTGAAATATAAATTAACTATAGATAGATATATAGAAAATCGTAACTTTAAAATGTAATGAAGATCTCACTACAAAAAAAATGAAAAGAAAAACAAAAAACATAAAGCTGAAAAACATTTAAAAATAAATATCTCACGGAAGAAGAAGAAGAAGAAGACGACGATTACTTCAAGATTTCTTAAATTTAAAAAAGTAATTATCCACACTTGATACATCAGAAAATCTAAATTATAAAAAATAAGTCTTCTAAAAAAAGGGGTTGATGTTGCATCAAAACTTTTCAAAATTGGCATGAAATTCACTAACATTTTAAAAATAATGTTCATGCTTGATACATAAGAAAATTTAAAGTGTAAAAAATATGCTAAAAAAAAGGTGTATTTTGAATCAACACTTTTCAAAATCAGATGATTTTGCTACCTCAACAAAACGGGTACTTATTACAGTTCTCCTTTGATATTTTACATTGTTAAAATAGATAACACAAACTCAGGGTCATTTTTTACCATGGATACTTCTATTGCGACAAAACAATCACATTAGCGTGGAAACACACATATAAATGATATGCATCAATCATTCAATCTCTTTATCATGATAATCAAAACAAAAACATATATATGACCTATGACCATCAAAATAAACCACATGACCACAGTCTTATTCTTAGAAAACTTTCATTAATGCCAGATTATTGCAAGCCAGGGATTAGTAGGTTAATTTGAGTTTTAACATTAGGCAGTTACTTAGTCAAATCCTTTTCTCCATTTTTTTTTTTATATTACTTGCACATGAAGAAGCCCATTCAACCCAACTTTGAACTTTTTATGTGATACCACTCTGTAACATATTGACCTATCCTGAACTTCTCCTTTTTAATTTTTCCATTTTCACTCTTTCCTTCCCTTCTCATACTTTTTTTTTAATCGTTTATGTCACAGTTTCCTCCTCTCAATGAATTAATGACTGTCTGTCTCCCACTGCCACACAACAGTCTACCATAGGCCTGCCAATAGTCAGTTACACGGAAGAGTAAGGCCGCATATGTTTCTTGACTCGCCAACACTACCGACGTCCTGACCCCCCGACCTTCAACTAAGTCAGGGTCAACCAATTTTTTAGCACATGGCATACCTCCTTCCCAATGGCTCGACCCCAACTTCCGACCTAGTTGGGTTGGTACACCGTGCCTTACTATCGTGCCTCTTTTTTCTGATATGCCTCCTAACCTATGACTAGTCAGGGTCAAACCATTCTTGAGCATAGGGCTTACTTCCTTCAGAAGGTCTGACCTCCTACCTTTGTTACATCCTGGGCTTAAATGGTCCTTGGAACTCGTGTACCAACCTGCATGATCTCAGTCATGAATCCAGGGTTAACACGTATAGGGTTTATCTCCCATTTTGGACGCGGTTGGGGCGATTAATATTTATAAGGTAAGGAGCTCCCTTCTTCCTTCTTTTAATGTGACTTAAAATCTTCTCAATACATCCCCTCCTACCATTGGACATTTAGATCTAGCTTCTTTAACCAAGCCTTTGGTTCAAGTGTCTTTTGGGCTCTCAAAAATAATTACAGAACTTGACTATCATTCTTCCTTACAATTCTACCATGGTTTGGTCAAGGAATTTTGGTTCCTTCCCCAACAATTCCTTAGACAAGGATCTCTACAATCTCCCCAAGGACAAGTTCTGCCACTGTGTAGGCTTTCTCAAACCAGTCTTCTTGACTGTGATCCTATCTCCAAGGCCCGATAGACTTCCAGATACTCTTTTGGGTTCTACCACTCTACTAAATTTAATCTAATTTTTTTCACGATGTCACACCTCTTGATCTTAGGTGATAGCTACATTCAGGTTTTTCTATCTCGTGGGCCTTCCCTCCCCTCAGGGAGGGAATTCCTTGCATGGTGGAATTTACGAATAACCGACCTGTTTGAATTACAAGGATGAAGGGAATATAGATAAAGCAACAAGACACTTTGGGAAAGCTAAATGGCTTGACTAGCCCCAAGAAAGCTCTCCTCAACATTCACTCATTTCTTTCTTGGAGGTACAACAACTTGCAACTGAATACATAACTTGTAAATAAACACTGACTCTGCCCCATAGGGTACTTCTATGTAGAATGATCATAATGAAAGGGTCTCATAACCCACTATCTTCAAGGATCAATTCAAGCTCTCTAGGTTTTGGCTATGGCATCTAATTTATCATACAATTATTTAATTGTTAGTCATGTATTATTTTTATTGCAGTTAAGCATGTCATTCAGATTCAGGTTTAGTTCAACTCTCTAGCTTAGACATCTTTATTATGTGGTTTTATTATCCCCATTAAGTGATTAAACACCTTTACTTTTAGGTTCAACACAAGCATACTTATATATATATATATATATATTCAGTTTGCATATTAGGAGAATATTCCCTCAAGGCTACACAACATACATAGACATTAACAACACAAATACATTCCTTGATTTCACAACAATACAACATGACCCATTTAGGTAATAAGCATGCTTACACAAGTTATTATCTTTGCATTTGCAGGGAAACTGAGTTTATAACAAGTTCTCCACCCAGCCATACACAACTACAACCACTTTCATGTGCATCTATCACCCTTGAGCTAGATTACAAAGTCTGAGGGGGATAATGCTTGCTTTTGGGACTGTGTACCAACTGCCAACTGAACCAGGGACTCCAGTGAACCTCTTCCTCAATCTCACCAGCTGATTGCTTCTTTCTTGTTAGCCCAGGGAGTCTAGAGGTTCTCCACCTCACCCCCAAGTGCACACACAGTGATTCACCCCCTTCTAGGGAGTCCAATATTCAATGTACCAACAGGGAATATTCAAAGTCTTTAATAAAGTCTTCCTCTGATTTTGCTTCAGGATGGTCTCCTCCCAAGCTATTACAGGGCTCTAGATTAGCTATCTCAACCCATAACCTCCAAGGGACCCAAGTTGTTACAAGGTTCCAGAGATTTCATCCCAACCCACAATCTCCAGGGACCCAAGTTGTTACAAGGCTCTAGAGACCTCAATCTCAACCCACAACCTCCAAGGACCCAAGCTATTACAGGGCTCTAGGGATCTTATCTCAACCCACAACATCCAGGGACCCTAAGCTATTACAGGGCTCTAGAGACTAGCATTTAACCCACAACCTCCAGGGGCAGAGAATTGATCCCCTTCTCTTCTCTTCTCTTCAGCATTGCCTATTGAAATCTGTTGCTGAAAATTGACTCCAGTTCCCTTCTCCCTCCACCTCCAAAGCCAGGTATCCATTAATAGCAAGTCTTTTCTTACCTCTCTCGAGGAGTGCCCCCAAGGGATCCCTTTTCATTTTTTTCATTTAAGGAAAAGCACAGAGACCCTTCTCTCTTCTCAATTCATAGACTATGCATGAATTTTTCCTGAGGCAACACCAAACTCCCTAAATGTTATCCTTTGTTTCCCATGTACCAAGTTGCTTGAATACACTTAACAACATGCCTTGGTCACCCTCTGTGATCCTCTCCTATCTCCTTTTTCATCTTGTGTGTTTTTCTTTTCTTTTGGACTTCCTGGTTTTTTTTTTTTGCAATCCTCATAAAAATTTTCCTCTTTGCTTGTTGTATATTTTCAAGCCAGCATGGCCTAAGTACTTTCCTTCATCGCATTTAATTTTAGGAGCCATTACCTTTATTTCATGCACTAGCTAGCCTTTAATGGTTATCCTGAAGTTCAGGTTTCTTCTTTGCACAAGAAACCATAACATCCCAAGCAACAATTCTCCATCCCCAGCCCTAGAATCTGTGTCCCTTGACTTAATAGCCTTTTTATTTTATTTTAAACGTTTTAAAATATATACATCATTTTTACAACTGTGGCTCATACGAGAACCTTGGGTGGGATTTTACAAAAGTGCTTCCATCTCACCTCAACCAACTTTATTACTCCATTCTATAGTGTCATACACTTCCGGTCTAGAATGCATACTGGCTCTGGTTCGAACTCTTCCTTAGGTTCCATATGTATCACATACTAGTCAACAATATGATTAGCATCATGTACATATTAAGCAAATAAATATGAAAAACATTATATGGATTCATTATGGGTGGTAATGCCATTCTATAGGCCGCAAACCCTACTCTTTCTAAGATCTAAAATGGTCCACAAAATCTAGGTACGAACTTGGTAGAAGACCCTGATTTTAATGAGCTTTTCCTCATTCTAATGTGGAGATACAAATGCTCTCCCTCCTAGAATTTCTTGTGCATCCTATGTTGGTCTGCATAAATTTTTTGTATATCCTAAGTTGCCTTCAATTTTTTTTTTTGATCTTGACCACTTCCCACTCAATTTTCTTCAACATATGAGGTCCAAGAACTTCTCTATTTATTGTGTCATCCCCGCTAATAGGATTTTTGCCTTTGTTGCCATACATTGCCTCAAAAGGACTCTTCCCTAGTGACTCCTGATATCCATTGTTGTATGAAAACTCTAAACAATGCAAACTATCAAAAGGGAACTCTAAACTCAAAATGATCCGGGGTAAATTTTCAACATTTTTTAGAACTCGCAGTGAAAAACATTTTTTTTTTGCGCAAAAAGCACGCTGAAAAGGAAAACGTTTTTTTTTTTTTAAAAGAAACGGGTATGAGGATTTCATTAACTAATTGGCAAAATGCCATAAAATCGGTTACAAAAGCTGAGACTGGTTTCTTAAAATTCCTCCAACCAGCTAAGCATGGCACACTCACTTGTGATTCTCATTTTTTTACAATTTTTTCTTGGACTTTCCTAGCTGATTTCCCAAGCTTATGTATACACACGAACTGCTTCAGTAAAAAACGATATAACATAGCGGGTTTTTAAGGGATTGGGTCCCATGAGACTTCACTGTCTCTGAGGATAGTTCCAGCATCTAATTGGGCTTCCTTATTTGCTTCTACATCTGCTTCTGTTGTTGTTTCTCAGGACATGGAAAAATTCCAGCTTCAGAGATTTGATCATGCCTTTAATTCTTGAAATTGTCCTAGCCAGCCGAAGATCTACCATATTTGTTTTGGACACCATAGCATTGATAATGACTTGTGAATCTCCCAATACAATTGCTTCTGTGAGTCCCAGGGTCTTAAGCGTTTTGATCCCTTGGAATAGCGCCATGACTTTCACTTGGATGCTAGTGGTGTGGCCTAGACCCCAAGAAAACCTGTGGGTGGAAGAATCTTTAGGATTACTAATTATGCCTCCTGCTCTAGCTCTTCCTGGATTTCCCTTAGCTACTCCATCGAAGAACAGAGAGGGAAGAGCTTGATTGGATAAACAAGCTTGAAACTCTGCTCAGTTTTTCCTTCTTTGCCAGTCTTTAAGGCATCTGAGAGGTATTATCGACTTTTGGAAGCTTAGATTGAGAGCGGCACCGAACTCTATATCGTATGTCATCTAGCTATATCATCCTTTTTATCACTCAGCTACTCATTTAATTGTCCTTTAATTGTATTTGCAACTACCTTGTAGTTCTGATCCTTATCTCTGAAGATCCTTCTATTTCTCTCCAACCAGGTTTGCCAACTGATAAATTTGGGTAGGGCAGTCCAAGCAAGTTTGACAATCTTGTTTTTTGGACTTGGGCCTAGGAATCTTGCCAAACACCCATCAAAAAAATTCGGGACAGCATGAGGAAGGATGGGCATCGAATTCCATGATCCAAGGAGCTCCTGCTAGACTTGGACTGTGAATTTGCAATTCAGAGAAATATGAACAACAGATTCAAAATTTTCTTTACATAGAACGCACCTTGATGGACCGTGGAAACCCCTTTTCTGGAGCTTACCTTCTGTTAGGATTTTTTGATGGCATAGCAGCCAACATAAGAAGTCAATCTTTGGAATAGTGGAGAAATTCTAGATGCTGTTCCAAGGCGCCGGGTTGGGGGGAGCGTGGGGTCTCTCCCGGATTTTGGTATAGCCCCGTGCTACCGAATAACCAAACTGTTTTTCTCCCTAGCCTCTCAAGTCCTTCTTTTTTGCATGTGTAGGGACAACTCCATGGAGCAGCTGAAGCATCGTGGCATATTCTGGCATCCACGCAGCTGGGACATCAGATTTCCAGCCTGCCCAACTATCACCATGCCAAACCGATAAATCCCATAGCATTTTAATGTTGGCCTCGTCCATCCACATTTTTAGTTCTCTCTTTAGGCTCGAATGCGCTAGAGGAGGTCTGTTCATAATATTAGCGTCCCAAATTCTGATGAGTTTACCATTCCCGGGAATCCAATAGACGTTATCTCTTATAAGTGGTCTGACTTTGGAGATTAGGTTGCTGAGAGGGGTTCTAAGATGTTCTTTTTGCTGCTCTAAACACTTGAGTCTCTGGCCTCTGAAGTATTTCTTCCACAACACCAACTGAACCCAACCAGGCTTTGGTGCTATAATCTTCCAAATAAGTTTAGCTCCCATTGCTAAATTCTGAGTGTTTAGATCTTTAAAATTTAGTCCTCCTTCTTGAAGCGGCCTTGAGACAATTTCCCAGTTTACTAAGGAGAGCATTTTCTCGTTATTCTTGCCTCCTTTCCAAAGGAATTTTCTGATTAGCTCATATATGCTTTTAATGATTCCCATTGGCGCCAAAAGAATAGAAAAAGTAAAGAGAGGCAGACTGTTCAACACTGATTTAATTAGCACTAATTTCCCAGCCAAGTTGAGCCAAGATGACCCCCAGGCCTGCATTTTGGATTTGATTTTTTCTATCTGTGGGAGCCAATCCTTGCTTGAAGCTTTCTTGTGAAAGACTGGTAGCCCGAGGTATTTGAAGGAGTTCCAAGATGCTGAAGCAGCAAAGCCTGGGCATCTGGCTATGGCACTAGCAGCAACTACTGGAATGTTCTAGAAATAATTATGGCACTTACCCCTATTTAGTTCACTGCCCGAAGCTTGGCAGTAGTCTTCTAGAACCTCTTTGAATTTTGTTGCCATCAGTTGAGAAGCAGCCCCAAGGAGCAGCGTATCGTCTGCAAAGAGTGCATGGTTGATGCTTTTGGTCCCTCTTGCTATGCATAACCTAGTTATCTCTTGATCTTGTTATTTCTTGTTTAAGTGAAAACTAAGGACAGAGGCTTGAAGCACAAAGAGGAGAGGTGACAGGGGGCACCCCTGCCTCAACCCTCTAGATGCTTTAAAGAAATCTGCAGCCCTGCCATTCACAAGAGGGGCAATCCAGGGTTCGGAGATACAGGCTTTGATCCATTTAATGAAATTTTGTCCAAATCCCAGTTTGTGCATTACATCAAACGAAAATTTATGTCTAACATGATCAAATGCATTAGCTAGATCGAGTTTAATAACCATATCTCGTTCTTTATGGCACTGACTCGAGTGGATCGCCTCTTAAACCAAGATAAAATTGTCTACCAACTACCTGCCTTGAATAAAGCCACCTTGGTTCTTCGGGATGACTTTAGGGAGGATTTTCTTCAATCTGTTTACTATAACTTTAGTGATCACTTTGTATCAAATGTTGCATAAAGATATTAGGCGAAATCTATTAAAGGTGTTTGCACCTTTTTCTTTGGGAATAAGGGCGAGGAAAGCTGAGTTTGTGCAGCCCCCAATTTTCTGGCATCCTTGGGATTTTTGTATCATTTTCATAAAATCCTTCTTCACTATCTGCCAGCATACTTGAAGAAACCTGGGTGTGAATCCATCCGGACCCAGAGCTTTCTCGGTTTCCATTGCAAAGAGCACTTCTTTGACTTCCATTGTTGATATTTTATTTTCTAGCATATGATTCATTTTTGCAGTGATGACCATGGGGACATCGTCTAACAAATTTCCGTTGTGGATAATCCCCTCAACTTCAGAATACATTTTTTCAAAGTGTTTTGATGCAGCCTTCTTGATGCTGACGAAGTCTTTTAATGTGCTCTCCTCATTTTTAATTTCTGAAATACTGTTACGGCATTTTCTAGCTTGGGCCTGCGTATGAAAAAAAGAGGAGTTACGGTCCCCAGCCTTGAGCCATAGACTCCTAGACTTGAGCCGCCAAAATTCCTCTTTTGCCAGGCATGCCCTGTGGAATTTTTGCTGCAACTGGTATTCCTTATCTAGCTTTTCTTTGGTGATTTTGACAACTTCCAGATGAAGGCGCTGGATTTCCAGATCTTTTTGAATTTTTTTCCTGTCCACTGCAGGATTAGGTAAGGTCTTTACCCAACCCTTTAGCATCTTTTTAACCCTGCGAAGTTTTTCCTCCCATACAAAGAATGAAGATCCCTTGACCGGCTCCTTCCAGCATTCTCTAGTCTTTTGCAAGAAATCTGTCTCTTTGGTCCATAAGGAACTAAACCTGAAAGGTATAGGCCTTAAATCCTTAGAAGGAATCAGTTCTAGACAAATAGGCTTATGATTTGAGACACTACTTTGGAGAATGCACATTCTAGCCTCCAGCCCCAAGAGAAGGAAGGAGCTTTGGACAAGAAAATGGTCCAGTCTTGCTGCTATGTGTCCCAGCCCCACTCTCTTGTTTGACCAGGTGAACATGCCTGTGACTGGTTTTATGTCTAGCAGGTCCCATTCTTGCATGAGATGTTTGGCCCATTCTCTTGCCGGATCTCTGACTATGCTGCCTCCTCTTTTTTCTGAGGCTCGAAGTGTAAGATTTAGATCTCTAACAATGATAATGTTTCCCAAGTTTTCTAGATCTGCTAGGCTTTTGATGGAGTCCCAACAGTTCTTTTTCTCCCTTGCATTGTTAGGAGCATACACATTGAATATACAAATAATCTCCTTTGTTTCTAGATGCCGCAATTTTAAAAAAATCCAATGGGTATTTAGAGATTCAGAGATTAGTGAAAACTTGTTTGAGTTCTAGAGCGTCCCAAGTCCTCCCGACGCTCCCCGGGCAGACACTGCATGCGCTCCATTTTTTTCCACAATTTTTTGCTTGCTTGAAGGAAGGCTGAGTCCCCCAACTTGGTCTCCTAGATGAGGAGGATATCTGGGGATTCCAATCTTATTAAGCTGTGCGAAAACGAAAACTGTTGATGCTACAATAATGTTTTATTATATATATATAATATATATATATATATTTTAATTTTAATTTTAATTTTTTTTTTTTTTTTATTTTTTTAACTTTTTAATAATTTATGTTAAAGATAATATCATGATCAAAACCTTAATTGAAAGAAAATTAAAACAAAAATAAAACATTGAAAAAAAAAGTTTAAAAATAATAAAAGTAAATAAATATATATTAGAAAAAAGATGTATCCAAAAAATTCAAAATATAATATAATAAAAAAAGCAAACATTAAAAAGTAAAAAGATAACAAATTTAACTTATAAAAAATAAAAAAAAAATAAATATAATATAAAAAAATATAAATATAAAAGAAAACATAATTAAGGAAAAGAAATAAGTAAAAAATAAATTAATACTATTGGCAATAAAAAATATTAAAAAAAACAATAACATTATAATCATTAAAACATTAAAATATATTTAAAAAGGAAATTAAAAAAATAATAATAAAATAAAAGATGAAAACTAAAACTAAAAATTAAAAAACATTGAAAGAAAAATTACAATTTTTTTTTTAAAATAAATACGAAATAAAAAAAAATTAAGAAATAAAAACAAATAAACATTAAAATTAAAATAAAACAATTAAAAATAAAAATAAAACTATATAAATAAATTTAAAACTAAAAAAAAATAAAAAATTAAAAAAATATGTGGCTCGTGGGCGGGTACTAATCTGAATCTTGGAATAAGATGAGCCCCCCTAGGGGCTCAAGGAGTCGTGGCCTTGGGTAGAGCTAATCTTATTCTTGACATCGAATGAGCCCTGCCTAGGGGCCCGAGGAGCTGCAACCCTAGGCAGGACTCTTTCGATTATGAGCCCCACCCAAGGGCTCGAGGGTTGTGTCCTTAGGCAAGTGGAGATCATGTAGGTCCACCCGCCCAAGGTCGCGACCCTTGGAGTGAGGCTTAGCTGATTATGAGAATCGACCAAGACCCACCAAAAGACCCAAGGAGTCAATTTTTTTTTTCCTTTAAATTTTTTTAAGTTTGTTTTAATGTTTGTTATATATATATATATAAATTATTTTTCTTTAAACATTTTAAATTTAATTATTATTTTTTAAATTTTTTAAATTTTATTTTTTCTTTTCATAAAATTATTTTATTTAACATGTTATTTTAATGAGAAAGTCTTGAAATACATATATGTTATATATATATATATATATATATATATATATATATTAATATATATATATATTATATATATATATATATATAGATTTTTTAAGATTATTATGTTTAGTGACAATTATTTAATCTGTATTTAAATATTAATTAACGATATGTAAATATTAAAAAAAATCCTAACCTCAAAACTTAATTTTTTTTTAAACTTTGCAAAAAAATTAAAACTTCCATTATAAAAAAACATTGCAAAGGAAAACAAAAAACAAAAATTTGGTAATCCTTTAAAAAACAAATATCTTAGGACAAAAAAAATGAAGATGAATAAGACAACTTGAAAAATGGTTAAATAATCAAAATTTAAAAACAATTGTGTATACTTAGGACATAAGAAAATTTAAAGTGTCAAAAATATGCCCTCTAAAGAAAGGTGTTGATATTGCATGAACACTTTCAAAATTAGCTTGAAAATCACTAACATTTCAAAAAAAATGTTCATACTTGATATATAAGAAAAATTAAAGTGTCTAAAATATGCTAAAAAAAGGGTGTATTCTCAGTCAACCCTTTTCAAAATCAAATGATTTTTTGGTACCTAAAAAAAAAGGGTACTCGGCACAATTCCCATTTGATATTTTACATTGTTTCCAACAATGATAGGAAATCTTCCCACTTCATTGACTGATGCATGAAATACATTCTTAACATATCCTCCAAAATTATGTTGACACTTTCCGTTTGGCTATCTATTTGAGGATGATAGGTGGTATTAAAATCTCACTAATTTCCAAAACTAGTGAACAACAACTTCTAAAAATTAGAAGCGAACTTAGCATCTCGATCTAATAATCTTATTAGGCACACATGAAACTTGAATATTCCCTTCATAAATATCTAGGCTATAGAAATAAGTTTGTGAGTGGACTTGACAATGATGACGTGAAATGCCTTACTGAACTTTTCCACCACCACGATAATGGCATCATGGTATCTAGGTGTTTTTGGTAATTCCATAATGAAGTCCATAGATATAACTTCCCACTTCCACTCTGGGTTTGAGATTGGTTTCAACAATTTTGTTGGGTGCCTATATTCTGCCTTTACTTGTTGGCACTCTAGACACAATGTTACCAACTTATCGAGAACTGTATTGAGTTCTTGTTTTTTTAGAGGTCGCAAAAAATCATGATATCATGTCGATTTTAAAAAGTGTTGATGTAGGATCAATTTTTATGTATTGTTAATTAATACTTCAATATACATAATATAATCGTCACTAAAAAAACTAAAAATTTTAAACAACTAAGTAAAAATACACTTTTTGGGACCTTTTCATTAAAAATGAATTGTCAATCAAAAGATTTTTATGAAGTTTTTATGAATTTTATCTAAAGATGATAATATTTAAAGAATTATTTTTTTCAAAAAATAGTGTTTCACATAAAGCTTGAAGTAAAAATAACAAAATAAAAAAACATATTTAAAAAAAATAAAATAAAAAAAAAATACAAAAATTTTAAAAAACGAAATTCACAGACTTTACGAGAAATTTTTTGAAAGAAAGAATAGCAATTATAAACTGATAGTCAATTTTCTTTTTTAATATATATATATATATATATATATATATATATATATTATATATAAACAATTAAAAGTATAAAATAAAAGTAAATGGTTTGAAATAAAAAAATAAGAAAAAAAAATTAGAAAACAAAATTCACAGACATATATATATATATATATAAAAGTTAAAAAAAAAGACATGATTTAAAAAAAATAATAGAAAAAAATTTAAAAAAAAATTAAAAGTCATTAAAAAAATAAAAATTAAACTCTTAAATTAAAAAAAATAGTAATAATAAAAAAATATTTTATGGATGCCCTATCTCAGTGCCAAGGGTCGTGGGAGGGGCTCCTTGATGATTTATAGAATTGACTAGTGACTACATGCCCACACAACTGCTTGTCGATTCTAGGAATTGAAGAGGAGCCTCACTTGGGGGCCTGATGATTTTGGGTAGGGATGTGAAGTGATGCTCATAACCCTCAGGCGCCCAAGCGAGGCTCTTTCGACGTCAAAGCCCTAGGGCCCCTAAGTGGGGCTCCAACGAGCGATTATGTGGGTGGCCAAACAACTATATATATAAATTTTAAATTTATTCTAATAATTGGTTTTTATATATTATTTGTTTTTTATTTTTTTTTTTTTTATTTTTTTAATTTTTGTTTTATTTTTAATTTGTTTTTTTAGTGGTTTCATTTATTTTTTTCTTTTTTTAATTTGTTTTAATTTTTAATTTTATTAATTTATTAGTGATTTTAAATATTTTTTCCCTGATCTATTAATTATTATATTATTATATTTACAACATGCATGATACTATACATTCACTTTTGCTTTGACGTCCTATTAGTTTGCTTTTGACCAAACTTTATATTGCTTATGCATAGTTTTAACATTGAGGATTAATTGTTTGTTATTTATTATTATTATTTAACTTTATTTATTTGTAAGATAATTGGTTGAGGTATTATTATGGGTTGTTTAATAACTTCCATTTCTATTAGTTACTAATTTTTTTGTTTTTAGTTTTATTTCATTATTTTTTTTTTAATTTCTTAATTTTCTCCATATTTTCAATTGTTATCATATTAAACACACACACACACACACACATATATATATTCTTAATTTTTGGTTATGGCATTCAACAATACAATATTTAGTAGTTGTTTTCCTTTTGCGATGAAATCTTTATATCTTTATTTATTTATTTATTTTTTTGTTGTAAATTTGTCTACTCCTATTATTATACAAAAAGTTTACAGCGAGGCAGGCCTCAAAAATCTCTCCATATTGACTATGGATTTAGCAGTGCACTTACATTGGAGGGCAAAACTTCCCTTTGAACTGACTTGACCAACAAATAACCAGGAACAGACCGACAGATTATTGGTAGTTGACTCATCCCATCTATACCAAAAACTACCCAGAGAGTATTACAAAAAGAGGTAGAACCTTGTTGAGTCCAAGCATGGACGGAATTGGAAACAGACTTTAACCTGAACATAGCTAAGCAAGATTATAACCTTATCAAAACCACCAAGCGAAGAAGGCGGAGACCTGAATCCAGTGAGTGTACATCAATGAGCAACGGAGGCGACCTTCTGTTGCCGTGGCTGGACCAAAAAGACTCGAAGGCGAGCTCATAAGTCCACAGAGGTAGAAGGTTGCTCCTCAACGATCCTGCACCCATACTGGTTTGAGGCACTAGAGTATGAATGTGGAACAACATCTTTAACTGGCTCGCTTGGACCCGCAACCCAACCAGAGGTCTCCGCAGGCTGAATTCTTTGACAATGGACAGGAGATGGCTGCCTAAGCTCCGAAGAGGCTCCGAGATGAGCCGAATTGTTGCATTTTTCAATCTTGACGGACACAATATAGGTGGAATTGTCCAGGGTACAGGGGATACGAAAGCAGGTGGAGGGATGAGTGCTGTGTGCACAGGCCGCTGCACGAGCCCTCCCTCTGCCCCTTCCCCTGCCTCTCCTTGTAGCTGGGGAGTCAATTTCTTCGGAGGAGGAGTCTGTGGTATTGGAGGAGCGCTGTTGGACAGCCCTCCCTCTAGAACCACCCCGAGACCCTCCCCTTCTGCTGATGAGACGGAGCCATTCACGCGACATGCTGAAAACCTAGGTGAGGTGACGCTGGAGCCAGGAAAGCACCGAGAGCGGAGTCTCAATGAACCAAGAGGGTGCAGAGAGCCGAGGCACAATGAGCTGAGGCACACTGAGCCAAGAAGGGATAGCGAACAAAGGCGCAGTGAGTAAAGGCACTGAGAGCCACAGAGGAGAGGCGATAGAAGCACAGAGGGGCGTAGTGAGTGAAGGCACAGAGAGCCACAAAGGAATGGAAATAGAAGCACCAAGGGGCGAGGAAATGAAACTCAGGGAGCAACCACGACAGAAGGGAGAGCCAAAGCTGGTAATCCTGTGACAGAGGATGAGTCTCCCAGAGGCAGAGACAGAGATCTTCTGTGCTGAAGGCCGAGGCTGAGTCCCCTGAGACCAGGGCCGAGTCCTATGAACAAGCAGCGACCAAGACAACCGATGCAGCAGAGGCCGAGACTTCAAATGAGATAGAGCCAGTGGAGGCGAGCTCTTATAATGGCACATTGAGGCGCCCAAAGCTATAACCAGAACCCAACAGAAGATCTGCAACCAAATCGCTGGAGAAACGAACTGCGGGAGCTCCATAATGCTACAGACGACGGACTGTAGTGAGTAGTTAATGGCTGCATTCATTATAAACTTGCGGGGATGGCATGCCATCCTATTTACCTTACAAGTGGCGGGTCTGAGCTGCCACTTGCCCAGTGGGAACACCGCCATTGTACCATTCTCCATATTAATCACTCGGAGCCGGGGATTTATTTTCTTTTTTTAACTTAGTGCAAGATTTTATATTAATAATAACAAAATTTGACATAGATAAATCTTTATGTCTTTATTGTTTTTTAGTTTAATTAAGCTATATTTAAGCTAAGCAGTAGGTACTAGTATGTAGCCCTTGTTATTATTAATTTTGCTTTTAATTTTTTTAACTCATTATTTTTATGTTTTAATTTTATTTACCACTTATTAATTTTTAATTATTATTATTTTGTTTTGTTTTTATTTTTCATTTTTAGTTATTTATTTTTTTATTACAAGAGAATTGTGATGCTTGACTAGCAAACTATCCCTAATATATGCCAATTTGTTAGTTTGTTTTTAAGTTCCCATAAATGGATCAAGTCTGTCGCTACTGTGTATCAATTTCATGGTTGATTTTCAAGTTTTCATTGTAATGGGTCAAATCCATTTTAAATTTTTGTTGCAATGTGTCATGTTGTCTAAGGCTAAGCTTTTTAAAGAACTATACTTTTAGCATTTCTTTGATTTATGTATTTCTTTTGGTCATGATATTTAATTTAATTCTATGGCTGAAAAATTTCAAAATTTTAAGGTTTTGCAGAGCTGTGATATTTTACTTTTAACGCTATGGTTGAAAATTTTCAAAATTTTAAGTTTTTCAGAGTCATGATATTTATCTTTAATATGGTTGTTGAAATTTTTTGGAATTTTTAGGTTTTTTGGAGTCATGATATTTTATCTTTAACACTATCACCCAAAACTATTGGAATTTTAAGTTTTTATTGATTCATGATATTTTATTTTTAATCCCATTGCCAAAAAATGTGGTAATTTTAACAACAACAAAAACATGTTGATGAGACATCAATTTTTTTTTTTTATCTGGGGATGTTTTTTCACATTTATGGCACAAAACATTTAGTTTTTAGTGTCATCATTAAAAAAAAATTGGAATTTTGACCCCAACAAAATTAAGTGTTGATGTAACATCAACAATTTTCCTTTTTGGGGTGTTTTTTCATGGTCATTGCATAATGATTTTGGTTTCTAATGTCGTTGCTAATTTTTTTTAGGAATTTTAACAAAAAAAAGTTGATGCAATGTCAACACTTTTTGTTTTTGGGGTATTTTTTCATGTTTTTTGTGTAAAAATAGTTTTTTTTTTTTTTTTTTGCTAGAGTTCTCATTTTGAGATTATTGATCTCGTTAAGCTGATAACTTTGTTAAACACTTGACAATATATTTGGTAACTTCCTTCTTCAATCTTGGCTAGTAACACACTTTCTTTATGGTTGTTATCATCTTAACTAGGATGACCTAAGTAAGGTATTTTTTGAAACTCATCCAGGATGAGCCTCCTTAAATCAACTACATCAGGCACATACTTTTTGCTTTTGAACAACAACATACGATCATTAATGAGCTAGTAACTCTTGCTCATGGATCTATCTAGTTCCTTCTACCAACATTTATTTACATGTTGGTAGTGTTCATCATGAGGAAATGATTCTTTAATCCTTTCCATGATGTCAATTGTGCAAGTACTCAAGGCTACCACGTGGGCCTCTTGTAGATTTCTACTAAGTGCACCTGCCACCTTATTTTCTTTTCCCTTCATGTACTTTATCTCAAAATAAATTTCGCTTATTAAAACTAACCATATTTCTTACCTGACATTTAGCTTAGACTATCAAACATATATCTCAATCCCCCATGGTCTATCATAAAAAAAAATTGTCTCCCTAATAGATAATGTCTCCACATTTTTAAAGAATGCACTATTGGTGCAAGCTCTAAGTTGTGGGCAACATAATTCTTCTCATGTTCATTTAATTTCCTTAATTCATAGCAAACCACATACCCTTCTCGCATCAATATTTGATAGATCCCTTCCTTACATATATTCATTCAAACCCAAAAGTATTTCTCTGGATTTGCTATTCTTAATAGTAGCACACATGTGAGTAATTTATTAAGCTATTCAAAACTAGTTGTACATTTTGGTGTCCATTGAAATTTGACTCCTTTCCTTTGAAAAGTAGATATTGGATGCTTGATCCTTGAGAAATCTCGAATGAACCTTCGACAATATCCAGCTAACCCTATGAGAGATATGATTTTTGTAACATTCTGGGGATTGGGCCAATCCATTATAGCCTTGATCTTATCTGGATATACAACCACTTCTTTTGAAATCATGTGCCTAAGTAGAGAACCTAGGTTTGGAAAAATAAACAGTTGCCGATTTTCACATACAAATTATGCTTCCTCAGTGGTTGTGTATTGCTCTTAGGTGGTTTTCATTCTCTTCATTAGCTTTTTATTATACCATGATATCATCTACAAAAACCAATAAAAAAAATTTCAAATAAGGTCCAAGGACATTTTTCATCAAGAACATGAATGTGGCTCATTAGGGGAATTTTGAGGTCTAAAATGGGCCTCCTAAGGAAAACAATAAAATAAGATTTATAAATTTTTAAAGAAAAACCAGAAACTATTTTTTTATTGTATTTTCAACTTATCTTCTTATAGTTTTACCCAAATGTTAAGTGTAGACATTTGTTGGATGCAAAATTAAGTTCCACATCCAACGAATACCCACTTTGCATACTTCTGAGTTGACCAAAAGAATGAAAATACATGAAATAAGTGTACTCAACTCGTTCTTTTAATGTTGTTGTTGTTGTTGTTGTTTTTTTTTTTTTTTTTTTTTTTTTTTTTTTTTTTTTTTTTATGTGGGTCTACTCAAAAGTATGTGGAGTGGGTATTTGTTGTATGTGAAATTGAATTCCGCATCAAACAAGTATCCACACTTGACATTTGAGTAAAACTTATAAGGAGACATGTTGAAAAATACAATAAAAAAGTAGTTTTCTTTTTTTCCATCCAAAATATTTTCCCCTAAGGATTCCATCATCATCTCGAATCCTATTAGTTCTATTAAAGTAATTTGTTTTAGCACATGTTTTGATTTGAGGCCCATTTTTTGCCTCAAAATTTCCCTAATGGTGGTATTTGTATGCCCAAATGGCACCAATATGAATTCATGGTGGCCATATTTAGTGTTGAAAGCTGCTTTGTGGATATATTTATCTTTAATTATGACCTGGTAGTATCCAAACCTAAAATATATTTTGGAAAACACTACAACCCCTTTTAGTTAGTCGAATAAGTCATCAATTATGTAGCCTTATTTAGCTTCTGATAGTCTATACATAGTCTTAGCGTGCAACCATCCTTATTTCTAGCAAACAATGTTGGGGATCCCTAACATATCATTGGGCCAAATGCATCCCTTATCTAACATCTCTTTTAGGTACAAATTCAATTCTATGAGTTTAGGTGTACTCATATGATATGGATTTTTTGCTGCTGACATTGTTCCTAGAATTAATTTGATGGTAAAATCGATGTCTCTTCTAGGTGGTAGTCTTAACTATTCTTCTAGAAATACATCCCTAAATTGTTTTAACACCAGGTGAATTTCAAATTGATCCATGTTGTCTTCCAATTCCTCAGTCACGTGTATTGTGTACAACACACAAACCCTTTTTTTCCATCACTTCACTTGAAGTGCATTTATTTTCCTGAGTGTGATAATTCTCTTTATCCCCTGCAATATTATTTTCTCACCAGTGTCGCTCAAATATTTCAATGCTTTGGTGTAACCATCAATCTTTGTTTTGTGGTGGTCTACCAGTCCATGTTGAAAAAAAATCATATGATCCCAATGGTAATAAATTGAGAGCAACTATGGTTGTCATACCATTAAACTCCACAGGGCATGACTCCACTGTGTCTGTTACTTGTATTTTTTCTCCTATGTCTAGTTGAACCAACCATGATTGTTTATGAGTTTTTAATCAAAATTTACATTTCTTTGTAATATTTGGGCTAATATAGTCGGAATTAGAACGCGTTTCAATTAAAATCGAAGCAAGTTGGTTGATGACCATAACTTCTGTTTGGATTACTGCAACTTACTAGTCTTGTTTCCTATTGTCCGATGCAACATAAATTCAGGGTATGCTCTGAGCCACATCATTCAATGTTGTTTCTTTCTCTGTGCTTTAAAACTTTGTCCCAATCCATTGTTTCTAAGCATAGTTCCTTTGAAGATGGTTTTCTCCACAAATCCTACAATGTACTGACCCCTCCCTGGAACCTTGAATTTCATCTTTTACTCATTCGAGGGGTCCATTTTTATTGGTTGTTGTTGGATTTTGCTAATATTAATTCTTGGCGGAAGCAATGAACTTCCCATTCTTGGTTAAGTAATTTAGGTTCCTTCCCCAGCAATGCCTTAGACATGGATCTCTAGAATCTCCCCGAGGAAACGTTCTACCACCATGCAGGCTTTCTCAAATCCGTCTTCTCGACCCTGGCCCTATTTCCAAGGCCTAGTAGACCTTTAGATCCTCTTTAGGGTTCCACCACTCTACCAATGTTAATCTAAAGCTTTTCATGGTGTCACCAATCCCAAGCTTAGGTGATAGCTACATTGAGGTTTCTTTAGCCCATGGGCATTCCCTACCCTCGGGTAGGGAACTTCTTGCATGGAGGCATTTACGGATAACCAACCTGCTTGAATTACGAGGCTACAAGGCCTATAGATAAAGCATCATGACACTTTGGGAAAGTTGCAGGGCTCGACTGGCTTTGGGAAATATCTCCTCGACATTCACTCATTTCTTTCCTGGCATCACAACAACATATAACTGAATACATAACTTGTACACAAATACCAACTCTGCCCCGCAAGGGACTTCTACGTAGACTACACATAATGAAAGGGTCTCGAGACACACTATATTCAAGGATCAATTAACATACCCACCTACCTTGAGCTTCTCCTTTTTTGTTTTTCCACTTGCGATATTTCCTTCCCTTCTTGTCCCTTATTTTTTTTAATTATTTATGTCACAATTTCCCCCTCTCTCTAAATCAATGGTTGCATATCTCTCACTTCCATGTGGAAGTATCCCATAGGCCCACCAATAGTCAGTTATGCAGAAGAGTCGGGGCGTGTATGTTTCTTCACTCACTAACAATGCCGACGTCCTGACCCCCTGACCTCTGACTAAGTCGGGGTCAACCCATTTTTGAGCACAGGGTGAACATCCTTCTCGATGGCCCAAACCCTGGCTTTTGACCGAGTCAGGTTGGTACATAGTGCCTTACTATCATGCATGTTTATGCCAATACGTTACCTGACTAGTTAGTGTCGACCCATTCTTGAGCATAAGGATTACTTCCTTCAGACAGCTCGACGTCCTGCCTCCATTACATCTTGGGCTTAAATGGTCCTAAGAATTCATGTATCGGCCCGCGTGATCCCAACCACTAATCCAGGGTTGATGCGTATAGGGTGTATCTCCCATTCTAGATGAGGTTGGGGCAATTAATATTTATAAGGTAAGGAGTGCCCTACTTCCTTCTTCCAAGGTGATTTGAAATCATCTCAATACATCCCATTCTTTCACTAGACTTTCAGATCTAGCTTCTTCAACCAAGACTTTGGTTCAGGTATCCTTCGGGCTCTAGAAAAAAATTACAGAGCTTGACTATCATTCTTCCTTGCAATTATGCCTTATCTTGGTTAAGGAATTTCGGTTCCTTCCCCAATAATGTCTTAGACATGGATCTCTACAGTATACTCGAGGAAACGTTCTACCACCATGCA